>VDFB02260982.1:0-50800 GCA_007258455.2 Sequoia sempervirens | reverse complement strand
ACACTGTATACAAGATATATTGTCAATCTGCCACTTGCCTTGGTGTGTATTGAGTCCCTGGAGTGAGTGTGGTCAATTTTTCATGCATGTTTTCCCCAGAATTCGCTATAATTACATTCATGCCATGTTTCAGATAGTCTTACAACACAAGGTACTATATCGCATTGAAAAATTCATGCTGTCTATGAAAATGATATAATTTGCATGAAACAACTCCAAACTACTGTCAACTTAGTAATCAAGATTAATTTCAATATTGTCCAAATCTTTAATCTAAAAAATATCAATGTCATGTAATAAACTCTTATCAGAAAAAAAATTAAGAATTGAAGCTTCCCTCCTTACATGGATGCTTAGGCTAACAATGGTCTTGGAATTCAATCTCCATTATATGAAATGTACTTCCTAGAACGTGTTGGCATTTCAATTAGCACCTTTGGAGTGCTTATTGTAAACAGATAGCTATGCACAACGCATGATGACTACTCTTCAAATTATGGAGGCGAAGCTCCCTCTTGTTTGCCGATGTTTGCGCAAAAGTAAAACGGGCTTAAAGTTCCTATCTTTTTTACTCGGCGGGCAGGACACAAGGGTGCATAAACACAATGCGCTGCAGTTAAGGCTTTCTCTAGTTTCTGCAGATCTTAGCTACAACTAAACTATGCTTTTACTCTATCCTATTACCTCAAGGTAAACAGAGCATGAGGGCATAGGAGCGAGAATGGATGGTTGGATTACTTGGGCCGACCGTCTCGCCAAAATGAGTCTGAGGCTCTGAACTCTCAGATCTATGCTGGAATAAGGCTTTATGCAAGTAATCACTCTCACGGTAAGATGGATCTCAGACTTGCCAAGGAGGAGGAACCCCTGTCCGAGGTATAGGCTGGGAAACAACTCACTAGAAACAACAAATTACAATGTTTTGACTAACAGGATTCCTGAGGAGGTGACGACACCTGTCCAAAGTGTAGGCTGAAAGACAACTCATTACACAACATCAAATGATAACTTTTAACATCAAAATATCGAAGGAGGAGGAACCCCTATCCAAGGAGGAGATTGAAACAATAAGTTATAAGAACAAGATGTTGAAAGAACTCAAATCTTTAGATCAAACTGCATGTTCCTTTTGATTTATATCATCAAACTTTCTCAACGAATTACAAAGAATTGGGACAGAAAAGGTACAAAATCATACACAATTGCTCATCAAACCAATTAACTCTCATCCAAGAGTGAACAAATATGCACTTGCAAGCTTGTGGCAACAATGGCGCAGCAATTTTGCATAGTAAATAAAGGTTACAAAATAATGAGCAAAGGCTCTTATTTATAGAACTCAAAGGAGTAGGCAACCCTAAAGTCTCCTTGAGTTAACAATCAGTCTTTCCAATCAATTAGCAAGATTTATTCCTAAAACGTAGGAAACCTAGCAATTAACTGGAAGTCTACTTCAGTTAACTGAATCTAAACTAAGAAAGAACTCAAAGTACAAAAGGTGTCTCCAAGATAGACATCCATGGTTAATGGAGATAGACATCCATAATTAGTGGAAGTCAAAACAAACATCCACAATTAATGTAAGTCAAAAACCAACATCCCCAATTAATGGAAATAGACATGAATGATTTAAGGAACAGTTAGTTAACTTGTAAAGAAGCATCAAGTTAACTATTGTTAATCATAAATGCTATCCTAGAGGGTAGGACGTCCCAACTAGGTGTTTGACACCTCATCACCTCTAGTCAACAGTCCTTCTAACCATTCGTTGACTTCTTCAGCCTCTGGACAATCAATGTTTTGTAGGATAATGACATGTCTTCGTAGCATCTCTTCGTCGCTCACAATCTGTTGCTGGTACTCAATACTCTTTGTAGTTGCGTCATCCAGCCTTGTTGACATGGAATGTGGAAGGTGTTGACGGGTTTTTTTTATGACCGCACCAACACAGAATAAAGTTTCCAACGGTCACTCTATCGTCTCTTGATCAAAGTATCCAGTATGCTAAGATTGCAAGAAAAATCATGCGTTCAACTCCAAGGTTCCTTTATACAGTGGATAGTCTCAGTTAGCTCGATGTGATTTGTTGGTATCTCAAGGGGGGCTTACGTAATTGTTCAATCAAAGCTCAAAGGAAAAGGGGGTTTTCAAAGTTCGAAAGATTTATCAATGAAGCACGTGTTTCCTATACTAACCAGAAAGTATTGAATGTAAATGGATGCAAGGATAAGAAGTGCTACAATCTACTCTAAGTGCAGGACGTGGAGATCAAATTTCACAAACTTCAACCGAGTTCTGCTTTGCCTCACTTTGAACAGCTTCCACAAAACTGGTGCAATCTTCAAAGGAGTAGCTAGAGATATTCGAATCACAATTCAACATGAAGACACCATCACAACAACGCATATCAACATGCAGATCATAATTGAAGTTAAGTCCACAAATGATCCAGTTGACCACGCAGGGCGAACCCACCGTCAGTGAACTCGCTAGTGGTATGGATAAGCAAAGTTTGTTCAAATTAAACACCACATTCCATAGCTAGCATCTACTTGCATGAATAGAAATCTACTTTACTCTAAGCTCTACTTTAAGATTCTACATGAATTGGAAGGACGAAGAGACCTTGCTAGCTACCCACAATAAGAGATGAAACCACAAGCAATGATAACTCTTTTATTATAGGAGTGTTCACAACAATCTCTTACAAAGCATTCAATAGGAAAACTTTCCTTCCTCTCCAATCTAAGTTGTGCTATCAATCTATGCTATTTGTCTCTCTATGCTCTATCTCCTAGCAATCTCTCTATGTCTAATAATGTACAAATGAGGGGGGATGCCCCTATTATAGTTGGCCAAATCCATTGGACGGCTCAGATTGAATTACAATGAAGGGCTCAGATTGAGCCACATATGCCCTCATCAAGATTCTTCCCTAAAAAACCGCCACAAAGAGGAGTGAGGTAATAAATGAGCAAAAGATTCTCCACTCTCTCCCGAAATCATAATGAGCAATTAATGTCCATCACCATCTTCTAGAAGATCATCATCCAACAAGGCGTTTCCATTCTCCTTCTCCTTGACTACGAATTCGACGAACCTGGCTAACACTACTTCAACCTCCTAAACTGAACTAGGGGGAATGTGGTTGAGCTGGAATTCAAGAACCGTGACTGTCTGCCCCTACTGAGTACAAGATTTTTTCCAAGCGACCAAGGCATCCTAAATGCTTTGAATAATGCTGGAAAAGGTTGAGATATTTTCAAAATCATCCTGAATAAATGAGCTCACCTTCGAAAAGAAAGGCCCCAATCTGTTCTTTAGGCCATCAACAGTCATTTCCTTTAGAGTCAATCTTCTAGCAAATATAGACTCGAGTGTGTTCAGGACTCACTCCAGAATGTTGCCCATTGCCTTTCTAACTCTAGTTGAATCTGCATGTGTTGCATCGAAGAAACCCCGGCCTGTGACCACTGGAGAGCACCAACTGGAGAAGTCATATATGTCACCATCCTGTATCACACCTCCCTCCACTAGAGTCTGCAAGGGCATGTGCATCAAAGCCTCCAAACGCAAAACAATCCTAGTCTGATAAATGTGTGTCTCACTCCATGCCTGATCAATGGTGTCCATGCATGCCAGAATGCTAGAGGCCCGCTGAAAAGCATGAACTAGATCTTCCATGAATTTCTCTGTCTCCATACGAACACTGCCAATCCACTTATCCGCCTCCTGAGCCATCTTCTTCAAATTTTCAAGCCCACTAACTAATTCCCTCGGAAGCTCGACTGGGAGGTCAACTGCAGGGTTCTGTCCACACGGACGTGCCAAGTGTTGCACGTACCCAACCAATGTCCTATGCTCCCTCTTCAATTGTTTGTACTTCCCTTTGGTTCGGAGCAACCTATCCTTCAAAGCCTGATAGGAGTTGTCACATTCTTCAATTATCTGAGCTCTAGTGGGACGGCCCAGCTCAACAGTAGTAATCACATAATTTTTTGGCATCTCCTCATCTCGATCGTACTCTTCTCTCGGGACAGCTACATGAAGTGTGCGAGAACTTGCTTCATCTGTAGAAATCTTTGAGAATTTTCTGGCCTTCTTCTTTTCTGGCAATGCACTGATCCTACTAAGGAGTTCCTCCATCTCAATCGCCAGGTCAGTCTCCTCCTCAAGATCTCTCCTCATTCTCTCCCTTAGCCAATCCGACGCTGCCCGCTGCGGATCACAAACAATAAGAGGTTGCTCCTCTCTCGCTTCTTCTTCATGCGCTTCTCCTCTATTAACATTCTGATGAGGCTCATCAACCTCTATATGCTGGGTATCTTCTCCTAAAACTTGAGCTTCCTACCCAGCAGTAGTCTCATCCTCTAAAGCTACCTCTATCTCTTGGTGGAAGCAGGTGTCAGTCGTTGTTCCTCTTCTTCTTCCAGCAGGTCACCTCCTCTAGGCATATTGATGCTCTAACCAATTGACTCCCTACGGGGTGGCTGATTTGCTTCCTATAGTTCTTGTTCTTCATTCAATCTGTTTCTCTGACTCTCAAATAGTGAAAGCTCCTACACACTTGAGGATCAAGCCTGCGACTGTAAGGGCGATGCCTCTTCTACTCTCTAGGGTACTAGCTGAACTTGTACCTCTTCTCGTTGCTCAAAAGCTTGGGCAACCTATTTTCTTTTCTTTGCTGATGGCGGCCTCTGGTCACCCATGAGATTGTAAGTGAGAGCAATTGATTTGCTTTTGAGCCTACTCACACACCTCTCTACCCAGCTCCTAGTGAATGTTAGAACTGGAATGCATAATGTGTCCAAATCTATAATCTCTGGCTCTGACCAATCCGGCAGTAGGACCGGTGTGTTTCTCACTGACTCATAGTCTGGCTACATTACATTCACGTCCTCATCCACTTGATCTAGAACTGGAACAACCTCGCACTCTCTGATCATCTTCAGCGGTAGCCTAGTAAACATCCTCCTCCTGACTTCAGCATCATCCTCTGCATTGGCCCAGAAATCTTCAATATGAACCTTGTGCCTATACTCCACATTCTGTACCATTCTAATTTTGTTGTAAGGATCGAAATCTTGCCTACCCATGCGGTATGTGAGGTGGAAGAATTGCAACTCATCCTCAACTTCCCTGGCTGCTTGCAAGGAAGGACAGACTTCATTTGAATTCCCCACGGTAATTGGGAAGTCTAAACCTCGTTTCTTCTTCTTCTTCTGAATTTTGTCATAGGCAATGAGCTGCCTAGACACTTCTCACATTATCATCCTATCGGTGGGGTGCCTCGGTAATCTGTATGGATACGATGTGAACCCCTGCAGCCTAATGTAGGTGAACTTTGGAAATTGGATAAACCAATATCCGTATTCTTCAATCAGCTCCTGAGCCTCCTTTGAAATTCTTTGTTGAGTTCTTCGCTGAAGAGTCCTTGCTATATGCGCCGTGAAGGCGTCGTTCACCCTTTTATAGCTGGCGGTGTTGGTCAAGTGCAACTGCGGGCAGGCCTCATAGATTTTAAACTATCCAGGACCACATCCGATTGGCTCCTTGTACGTTATTCCTCTATACTTGGTCATCCAAGCCAACATATATATAACATATGAACTCATATAAAATGTCTTCGTTCTCCTCAGGTGCCTGAACTACTCATCTAAATTGTCGCTAATCATCCTTGCCCAATCAACACATTATTTTCCATCCATGACAACTCCGATAAAATAAAACATCCATGGCTCAAAAATACATGCTTGAGAGCTTTCGTTTACCCAGCTGAGCATCATTATTAAGTCGAACTACTCCTGCTTCACATCATCTAATATAATCTGCTTAGGCAGCTTGGTGCGTGGAGGCTTGGGCTTCTGCATCCAAACTAAATTAATCATCCCAACACATCTCTCAAAAGAGGAGGCATACATCTTCTCAGCTCTTTCCCTTGTTTTGTACACCATCCTATCGGAAGTGGGAAGTCCAAACGCTTCTCCAATAGCATCAGGCGTGAGATTGGCAAATAACTTGCCATCAAGAGAAACAATCGTTCTTCGCTTCGGCCTGTAACAATTGGCGCACTCCATAATCAGCTCTGGACACTAAATTGCTGGTGGAAAACTGGCAGCAACATAAATTCCACTCTTCATGGTATTGTGTGTAGTGACTTACGAAGGGTGGCCTCCTAGCCCATACATTCGTCCTCCGAGTGCTCCCAAGTTAAATGAATCAAGGTTGGTATCCGTCAAGCCTCCCAATTTTGAAGTAAATTTTGATTCAGGAAGAAACGGCTTGTTGAGTTTCTTTATTATTGCTTGCCTGGATGCACTAGCCTTGCTTGTTTCAGCGTTTGCAGCCTTGCTCGCCCCTGCAGCATCTCCTGTTCCTGCTTCAACCATCCTACAAAATGAAAGGCAAGCATTAGAAACTTAACTTAGAAAAATTTACTTCATGATGACCAGCATATGGAGCGAATTTCGAAAAAGAAATGTCTTCAGCACTGAAATTTTTTACTTCAAACCTCAACAATCTCAGCAGTCTCACTTCAAAGTTCAACACCTTCAGCTATATAATCTCTGGCACTTAGAAAAATTTCGCCCAAGCTAGCTCACTTCAGCAACTTCTCTTCACACTTTCCTTTTCTCTACCCTCTAAACTTCGAATTTGCACTTGCAGCTGTGAGGAGAAATGAAGATTTTCCTAGTTCTTATAACTGAGTTGGAGAATTTTTCATCTTCTAGAATAACGCCCATTTTAGCAAACTCATTTAATTTCCTCCACTACTCTACAAGAATTCGAATTTTCCCTCCTCTGGCAATTCACAACACTTGTTATTTTGAAAATTTAAAATTTCACCCCATTAATATCTCGGAAAAAATTCTCTTTCAAGTATAGGCGTACTTCACACTGTTAGCACTTTAAAATTACATCTCAGGAAATATTAAACCATGCCTTAGAAAATTTATCTCAGAAAACTTAGGCACACTTTATTTTATTTTCTCCTTAGAAAAATTGTATTTCCTCTATAAAATTTTCCTAATCCACAAGCCAGGCGTCCACTTTAACATCACAATCCAAGGCGTAGCATTTCTTTTTCTAAAATTTATTCCCCTTAGAAAAATATTCAAAGACCCACAAAAAAAAAATCTCCCCTCGGAAAATATTTTTCAACTTCATTACTCATCGGTACACATGAAGGGGTTCATTTAATTTTTTTACCCTTGAAAAATATTTATTTCCAATGTTTATTTTATCCTTCTCAATTTAGGCGCATTTTAAGGGGGCAACTTCCAGTTTTTCGTGCCTTAGACAAAAATTCAATTACCCCTTCCAAGTTGGGCGCATTTCACCCTTTGCACTTTCATTTTCAACAATTGGAAGAATTTCAAGTCACTCTCCTCCTTGGTGGCAAGGGCGCATTTCATAGGGGGAGCTTTTATTTTTTTTACACTTAGAAAATTTCTCCAACTTGCAATATTGCCTTGGGCGCATATGATACCCCTTGTTTCCACTTTGATATGCCTTAGGCGCTTCCAAGTCACCTCCACAAACTAGGCGCATTTCACCCCTTGTAATTCCATTCTTCAACACTTACAAAATTTCCACGCCTCCTCCTCAATCTTGGGCGCATTTCAAGGGTGGTCTTACTTCCAGTTTCAACGCCTTAGACAAACTTCATGCCACCCTCACCATTTTGGGTGCATCTAGGGGCTCCTCCTTCCATTTTAGATGCCTTAGACAAAATTTATGCCACCTTTTTTACTTGGGCGCATATGAGAGGTTGAGCTTCCAGTAGAGGGCGCATTTAGGGGGGTCTACTTCCATTTCAAACACTTAGAAACTTTCTAGCCTTCTTATTCCGTGGGCACATCCAAGGGGGGTCTACTTCCATTTTCCAATACTTAGCAACTTTTTCATTAACCTCTCCTCAACATGGGCGCATATGAGGGGGGTAGCCTCCAATTTTGACTTAGACAATTTTTCATCCATCTCCATGAAGTTTGGGCACATTTCCTGGGTCAAGCTTCCAGTTGAGGGCACATCTATGGTGTTGTTCTTCCATTCCTTTCAGACTTAGAAATTTTTCCACCTAACTCCTCCATGATGGGCGCATTTGATAGGGGCTCCTGCCATTCCGTAACTTAGATAATTTTTTTAAGCTTCCTCTTCTCAGCCTGGGCGCATTTGGGGGATGATGCTCTCATTTTTTCTTGCCTTGGACATATCTGAACACTTAGCCAACTTTTAGTCTGCCTGCCCTCGTTTACTATTTTTAGAAAGTTCTTGATTTTTGGGACCCCTGCTACTCCTGTTGACTTGAAATTTGCCCCACATGACCTATTTGACTTGTTCACACTTGTCATCCGTGCTGACCTGCTATTTTTAGCCCTATTCTAGAGGTGACTTACTATAAATAGTAAGTACTCGGATTGCACTCAAATTTTACCAGTAGACTGCCCGAGAGATGCTAATCGTGATGGGATACATCAATTTTTCATTTTTCTCAATTTTTACCCCTCATTTTGAGTCCCGAAGTTGGAAACCCTAATTTCATTTGCATGTGCCTCAAATGACCTCCGTTTGACTCCATTTTTGTTGCATGTTGCTCTGCTCGTGAAACTAATGATCTTGGGGGCTGCTTGAGTGAACCTGCTAAAAATAGTAAGTGCCTGAAAAAAGTGATCAACCGATTGTCGGATGCATTTGCATGTCATACTGCCCGAGAGATCTCAAAAAACCCAGAAAACTGGTCTACATGCGAGCACCTATTAAAAATAGCAAGTCCCCGAAAAAGTGATCAACTTGACTTGCATGTCATATCATCGCGAAGTTCTCAAAAAACCCATAAAGAATATCCTAACATGCGCCGAAAAATCATACATGCAAACCCTAAAATGGCTTCTGAAGCCAGGATTGCTAAAAATAGCAAGTTGTCAAAATTTGCTCAAATTTTGCGTGTAAGCACTTTGAAGTGTCTTGAATCCAATGCAACAATCAGTTTTGTGAAAACCCTAGCAGAAAGGCCTCAAATAGGGGGACTTACTAAAAATAGCAAGTTGTTCGATTTCATTCAAAATTTGCAGGCAAACAGCTCAAAGTGTTCTGAACATGGTGTAATAGTCAAAATTTCAAAAGTCTTAAGAGAAAGGTCCCAAATTGAGTACTTACTAAAAATAGTAAGTTGTCAGAATTCAATGAAAATTTAATGGGAACCTGCTAGAAGCCTTCTGATTGCAGTGCCAAGCTCAGATTTCAATTCGCTCACTCAAATTGACCTCAAACGAGCCTGAAGAATGAAAACCCTAATTTCAAAGACTTAGCCAACATTTTAACCCAAGTCAAAAGATAAGTACATCATCGGAAAGAAAGAAGAGATAGAGACAGAGAGACAAAAAACCAAAGCCAAAAGACCAGAATGGAGCAAAAATTAGGGGGTCCCCATTTGAATGGGGTGATGTGTGAAAAGGTCACAACAAAAGGTAGTGTGGTAGTAACTAGTGGCGGCTCTGTGTTTGGAATGACTACCTTCCGCATTTGGCTATCCATTGAACGGTGACACCATCTACACCTTCCAAGGCGTCCAACTTGACTACAGGGTTTCACTTGATGCATGTTCATGTCGAGTGTTTTCAAAAAGTCGTGAAGTAGGACCATTTTGGTCTTGATTTCAACTTGACAGTACTGTATTATGAAAAACTCGATTGTTGACTGTAAACACGGATATGTTGAGACAACTTTTTCTGCAACTGCTAAAAATAGCCTACCGAGGCATAATTTTTATGAAAAAATCTGAGACGTGGGTTTTACTTAGAATAATTTTCTAAATGGACCCAGAACGTCAGAAATCCTAAAAAATCACTTTTCCTCGCACATGCAAGAGCCCTTCCAGGCAAAGGTTTCAGAGGCAACAGAGGCTTATTTTTCCAAGAAAAATCTGACACATGGGTATTGTTGGCGCTTCAAAGCTGAACAAACCCAGTTTGTCTAATTTCTGAAATTGTGACTTTTTTCAAAAACCCTAAAAAATAGGGGTAGCAGGGCAACTTTTTCTAGTAAAATCTGGCACGTGGGTTTTGTTGAATATGCTATGCTAATCATACCTAGTTGGTTAGATCTATGATTATCTGTTGTTTTCTTGGACATGCAAGAAGATCTAAGAGAAGAGAGGAAAAAGACAAGAAGATTGGAAGTTATCAACTGCCTTTCTGGAAAAATGATGCCTCGGGATCCAACCTCTGAGAAATTATCCTTTTGTGCAACTGTTCTTCAGAAATATGAACGGTGAAAACCCCTCTGTTAGATCTTGAAAAGACGTCTTGTAGAGCAAATTGTTGTTTTAGCCTTCAACCTGCAAAGAAAGATAATGAAATATGACGCCTAATCTTGATGTATAATGATTCAAGTCTGAATGCATCAAGTTTGGATGCCAACTCATGATTGAGGAGTGATTTGGCTTGATCTAGAGTTCTAAAAACTTATTTCCACTTATTGTGGGACGTTTTAGCCAAGTTTGCCTCCAAAACTTCTAACTCAAGTCAACGAATTTTGCTTTTACTTTTTAGGCGTCCTTTTGAGGAGTTAACACTTTTTTCATGTTGAAGTGCCTCTGTTCGATCCTCGCTCCCGGTTGTTCGGTTGATCTTGAGTTGTTGCCAACGGATCCATTGTCAAGATGGAACAACTCTGAAGAGGTATGTCAGGGAGCTGCAAAGCCAGAAACCTGAAACTGATGCCTCAATTTTAAGGGCGCTTTTCCCAGCAAGGGCGCTTTTCGCCTTAGACTTAGCCAATTTCTTGACTGTTCTTCAATTTCTGCATTATGACCTTCCGTGCTCCGATTTGAGATAACGGCTAACTAATGATTCCAATGATCTTGCTGAAACGTGGGATGGATAACCAGCTCAATCCTAGAAAGGATGACTGGTTTCACAAAATCATGAAAGTCAGTTTAGAGCCTTCAAAAGCATGGGTGCACCTGGCCTACAGGGGCGCTTTTGGCTTTTTGACTCATGTTTTTCATGTTTCAAACTCCCATGAATGGTCCCAGTTTGATCTATGTCGTCGGATGTTTGATCTGGCTGATGTCTTTGTTGACGGTGTCATTGTTAAGACTGATCGTAACAGAGAAGGTTATCCTAGAGGTCACCAAGCCTGCAAACTACATTTGAATGCCCAAAAAGATGGGCACATTTTCTCAACAGGGGCGCTTTTCTTTGAGACTTGTTCAATTTCTTCATATTCCTCCTTCAGCTTTCACCTTTGATGTTTTCCGCTTGATCTCCGCCTCTGATTGCTCGACAGGTTTTGTGAACGTGTGTAAAGAACCAGACCAATTTTTTCAATTTTTTCAATGAACAATCCAATACAACAAGGACCCGTTAAGGTAAGCCCAAAACCAAACTCTGCTGGAAAGTAACTCTATGCCAAGAATGCAAACTCAAACTCAGGATGAGAATGGTGTTGTCATATGGCGCTGAGGATCGTTAGAAGCAACTGAAAGTAATGCAATGCTAAAGAAAGCTCAACACCAAGAATGTGCTCTCCAAACCCGAGGTGGGTAAGGCGCTACCGTATGGCGGAGGATCTATTGAGAGAATGCAATGCTGAAAGTAACTCAACACCAAGAATGTGCACTCAAGACCTAAGATGGGTGTGGTACTACCATATGGTGTTGAGGATCTAAATGCAGTACAATGAAGACTGAGCAAATGCCAATCTCTTCCACAAACGTGGGGAAATATGAAATTGCAAGAATTAAAATGGCTGAACAGTACTACTATAGCAGCATTACAATATGAGTTTCTCCTGCAAAAATCACTGTATTTGAAATGTCTCAATATTGTAATGAAGTATTATATCTCTCCTATCATCAAATGACTCAATTCACACTAAACCCAACCCAAAAGACAAAGTTCTACAATCTGATTTTGACAGACCAACAACTGAAAATGCACAAACCAGCAACTAGACAACCAACTAGAATGCTCATAACTCTCTCATAACTACTCTGAATGGCATGAGACCAAGTGCAATGAACTCCTAGGAAAATGGCGACCAATTTATGACCAAGAAATAGCTGCAACAACTACTCAATGAATTATCTAAACATTTGTCAGGCATAATGAAGTAGAACGGCCTCAAGAGGGGCGACTTCTGCAAAATAAAATCCAAATTTGCATATTAAAATCTGAAACTCACCAAAAGGGGGTGCCCAATGATGACAATGTCAAATGCAAACTACCCAGAACCATACAAAATTTATTCTAAGACTTCTAACTAAAATCAACTTTCAGCTATGCATAACCAACAACTTCAAAAGACTCAAAAACTTCATAAAACTCCATCTCAAGTGCTCAATCTCTACTCAAGAGTCAAGAACAGCCATAATCTTAACTAGTTGCTATCTTTCAAGCAAGAAGCTAAGCCAAGCTAGGAGGTATGCATTCCTTGAAGCAACTCACTCACCATTTCGGCAGCATAACGATATAATTTATTCATGGATGAGAAATGAAGAACAAGTGACTTGACTCCCTTTTATAGATTTGTGATGATCTTCTAGAAGCCTCTAGAAAGTGCGCCCAAATTCAAATTTCAAGTGGACTTCAATTTCCCCCTTCAAATGGAATCCAAATTCAAATGCAATTTCATTACTTCTCCAAGTCGTCCTTTTTCAAGAATGAAGTAATTCTTTTAATAAAATAATGCACTTCTCCAAATTGGTGTCCATTTCCCAAGGTGACATTTTCACTTTAGAAATATCAAAAATAACTCCTCATGAGGTGTCCACCCCTCAAGTTCCCCATTTTTAAAAACTTTAAGTTGTGATGCTAGGCTAAGGGGATAAAGTGAAAATATAACATTATTAATTTAAAATAACTCATCTCACCCAAAAATTGCACCATGAAGCCAAAATCAACATTTCCACTGAACTGCCTGAAGAGGAAAGCCAACTGTACTGAGGCCAACAGGACCACTGCGAAAAATAGAATTTACTAAAAATAGTAAATTCAGCAAGTTGCTCGGATCAATGTGCAAGCCAAACAATTGTGAAGCTCTCTGAAAACCCAGAAAGAGTCTGCGATCCAAAATCCCAAACTCCAAGATGTAGCCGTTGTAACTTAATAAAAATAGTAAGTCCAGAAAGGTTGCCTGACGCAATTGCATGTCATACCACTGCAAAGCTCTCTGAAAACCTAGAAGGAATCCAGAATCCAAACAGCCAAACTTCAACATGCAAACCCTTGAATCCTCAAAAGAAACCACCAAGCAGCCGGAAACCCTAATTTTGCCTCTAACTAGCTTACAGCACCCCGAGGATAGGCTATCAATCACTGGAAAGTGTAGTGCTAAAAATGGGGACATTACAACGTGCAGCTAGATTGATCGCGAAGCTGAGAGAGTGTTGAACAGATGCTTTGTAGAAAGCAGTGGTTGAAAACCTCATCAGGTGACTTAAAAGGAAGGGCGCCCCTGGCCAGCAGGGTCACTTTTGCCTTGAAGTCCACTGTTTTATCCTTCATTTTGCATGCTCTAACGATTGGCAATTGTTGTTGTTTGATTTATCTCGCAAGCTAACTAACAAGTTCATTTCAAAGCTAAGCTAACACCGGAGAGATTATCCAAAGACAAGTTTTCTCAAAGACTAACATCTGGATCCTCTTGTTGAAGGCACCCCTTCAGTAGGGGCGCTTTTTCCCATGTTGGACTACCATTTTTTATAATAGTTGTTTGCAACATCGCCTGACTTCGTTGACGTTTGACGATGATTGATGAATCAGGTGGTCTCGCTTGACAATGCATTGGAAAGCCAGCAGAAACACAGAAGAGATGATTGCCTTGGTGAAAGTTGATGACTGCATTTGACCTTTGGAATTCAAGGGACAGGGGCGCTTTTAGCTTGCAGTTTGATCATTTCCTTTGAAAATCTTCATTTCTTCATGCTTTGCGTTCATCGTGCATCGTGATTGATTTGAGCTTTGTTGTTGATGATGTGGACACGTGCATCCAAGCAATCACCTTCGTCGTGTTGTGTGTACAAGTGTTGGAAAAATGACTAAGGCATTTGACTGCCTAGCCTCCTCTTGGTAGCAAGGTGTGCATTCTCTAGACTTAGCCAAATTTTGGCATTTTTCAATTTTGAAAATCCCTCCATCGCAGAGCATTTTTTTTCAACTTTTCTGCCATGGATTCTTCGTTGAAGCTTTTGAGGCTTAGCTTTCAGCACCAGGTACTGGCCATTCTGCCATTAATGGTTGCGGAGCTCCTAACTTTCTTCCTGAAAAATGAAAATAGACCCACCAAAGTAAAACAAACTTTTTGGCGATTTTGACTTGACCAATGTGATCGTGAGGTCAATTAATCCTATCAAAATCATTTTCAATCATTTCTGGGAAGGTCCTATTTTTCAAGGGTTTCCCTAAAAAATAGGGGTACGAAACCCTAATTTTCAAATTTTCAAAATTTTACAGGCATCTTCCTTGGCACAAACCCACAAAAAGCCTATGTTTGGTTTGACCTAAACATACTTTTGACAACATTTTACATGATTTAGTTAATTTTAAGCAAAAATGTCTTATTGAAGCAAAAATTTATTATGGGTTCAACAAAATGTTCTACAACTTGCTAATTCTCAATTTAATTTCTATAGACATCAAGCTAACCTTAATCTCAAATACGAGGAGAGGTAACTTGACCAATGAAAACTAAGAGCAATTGACAAATGCCAAAACTCATAGACTAAGGAGCCATAGAAGTACAAAGTGCCTAAATTTGAAGGTCCACAAAGCACTCCTTTCCTTGAAAAATATCTAAGCTTCCCGAGCTATGCACATTACATAATTCATAACAGTATCCAAAAAAAAAAAAATTCATAACAGTATCAAAAACACATTGCAATCTAGATTTCTTTGGTTCACCTGAATTTGTCGATGTTGCTCTTTACAGCTTCGTCTCACAGATTCGGGTACTAGATCTCTGAAATAAACAAATATGAAATAAAAATCTATAAGCCAATTAAAATTGTGAATAAAATGTAAATTCTGCAAACAAAAGAATAACAGTATTCTAGATGTTGTAATTACTCAGAATGAAGCTTCTGAAAGAGTGACTGAAGATCCCGTGGTTGTTGATCAAGGACTTGGTGAGGCCATCCATCTGGACCAGATGAGCCTTCCATATTTAGATCACCTAGAGTATCATTCCCATCTGTTGCATCTCCAGTATGTTTAAATTGATCAGGTTTTTCTTGATGGAGGTGAGCAAGTTCCATATCAACCTGAACATCAAGCCATGATTTGACCATAGCCCAACATGCTGACTGCCAAGAAATTTGAGTAATGAGAGAGATGACTGAAAGAAGAAAAATTACTTGAATTCATTCAAAGATCAACAAGTATATAGCTTTGCATCAGACACATTAAGAAATATTTGAATACATCAACAAGGCCAGAGTGCAAATTTAACAGGCAAAATATGGAAAAATAATTGAACACAATCAATTGATCAATGTTTAAGTTGACATGAAGCACAAGTGACGATCTAAGTGCGGAAGATTTAATCCACAATATATAGCTCAGACATTCAGTTATGTGTGTGTATGCATGTATGTATCTGAAACTTCAAACACCAAATCCAATATGGTTTCCCCCATGTATGTACATGTACATGCACATGTGTGTCTGCATATGAACAAATGTAAATTTATATGCAGTTATGTTTCAATCATTCTGCTATGTATACATATATAAAGTTGAAATATGAAATCCAACTATGCATATAGGTTTTGATCATTCTGCAGTGTATGCATATATAAAGCTGAAATACCAAATCCAAGTATGCCTGCCCCAACATATGTGCATGTGTATGTATATATTAAACATATGCATATGCATACATATATGTGTACGCATATGCATGTGTAAATTTATGTCTGCATGCATGTGCATGTGTATGTGAATATGCATATGGATATGTACATGTAGTTGTACACATACATGCATAGTTACAAAACTTGTCAAAAAATCACGACAAATTGGAAATTGCCCAGGAAAGCAGTTTTTTGAACAAAAATCTGTGATTTTTTGTTAAACAGTGTCAGCCAAAGAAATTGCATTAAATCAGGAATCATGATTAAATCATGTTTCTTGGCAGTTTTGGTGGTTTTTTGACTCCATATTGTGATTTTTCTTTTTCTTTTGGAAAACCCTGACCCAATTTTTTCCCTTTTTCAGAAACCCTAACCTGATATTTTCCTGGTTATATTGCATTTTTTGAAAAATCTTTATCCTTTGGTTTGCCAATTTATTTCTGAGAACATTTTTTGTTACTGTGTATATATGAGTGTTTATATAGGCATGTATATATGTAGGAATGCATGGATAGGCAACAGTGATGCTATGAGATATTCATCATGTTGCATAAGGCATCTAGGCATTTAGGGATCAAGCACCATTCAAATACTTCATTTGATGGGATGCATTGTTTGTTGTGATCTAATAACAACATCTATCAAGAATGCTATATCCGATTCCACTACACTTGAAGATTACAACACCAGTCCCCATTTTAGCCACAACAATGTTGCTCAACTGTCCCCATTACAAGCCAAAACCTGGGACTTCTATTGTTTACTATGTTACCTGGGGACGCATACCTGGCAAAATCAGGGATGTCCTTGGCTGGAAACATCCCAGAGATGCAGAGACGCCTCACAAACGTCCCTGCACCGTCCCCGATCAGCAGAAAACTTTTGGAAACGTCCCAAGTACGTTTGCAAAAAAGGCAAAAACGGTAGGAGATGGCTAGCCATCCTTGGTATGGATAGGGGACGCATGGATGTCCCCCGACCGTACCAGAGACAGCTAGCCGTCCCCTACAACCCAGCAGGTTTTGGAATGATTTTTAAAAAAAGACACAAAATTAAATTAAAATAATGTTACCCCCATCATTATAAGGTCACGTCGCCCATTTTAAGAAGCAATGAAAGATTCATTTCATATTTTGTGAACATTTTAAACTGATTTAAAGGCTAAAGCTGCCACCGCTAAAGCCTAACATATTGTGGACTTACAATATAATTATCCCAAAGTGATTGGGTGAGAGTCTGAGACTGAGGATTGGAGCTGCGGTCAATACACCATTTGCAGTGTCAAGGAAATAATGGTAAGACTTTACCAATGCTGCAGCAGTCAGTTTTTCCTCCCACAGCAGAAAATCATTTAGGTGTTTTTTCAATTCTCTGTCATTTAGGGGATGCTGATTAGGGACAGCTACATACTTGATATTTCTATATTTTTGTCATTTAGATTTTCTAGTTGAAACTTGCAGCCTTTGGGCACTTTCATGTAATTTTTGTATAATATATATGCAAATGCCACTTTATCAATGAATGCAATTAAATTTTGGTAAGGTTCGAATCTATGATGTATATGATGATTACTTTCTATGTTACTTTCTATGAAATGAAAATGTCAATTGAACTCTAATATTATGTGTTAAGGTTCTATGATGTATATGATGATTGCTTTATCATATGAATATTTGAAACTTTCTATATTTTTAAAATTTTCCCTATTTTTTAATAGCCATCCCCTACCATCCCCTAAAAATTGGCCTCCCTCCCATCCCTGTCACTGATACACATCCCCCCGTCCCTGTCCCGGAAACTTGGGGAAACATAGATTGTTTATCAATCATTGGAGGCAATATTGCACTGTAATATATGCCCCTGTGCTGATATGTTTTGATACCAAATTTTTCTTTTAAATTCAACACCATTCCATCTCAGACATTTTGTCAAATAGTTTAAATATGCTGTCCTTAATATATTTCCATTTATTGGAAAGAGTTCAGGATAAATTTTAGAGAGTTAACATAAGATACTCAACACAGCAACAATAAAGATAAAAATTTGATTAAAATAACCACAGATATCTTCTTACAAACTTAGTATTCCAGCTACCAATTAATTACATCAGTAAAGACTCTAAGTGCAATTTTAAAGGTTTCAAAATCTATTTAGAGATGGTATGCTGACCTGGATACCTTCCAACTATAATCTTTGTGCAAATATAATGCATTCACAGCTATAGTCTTTCCAGATATAATGCATTCACAGTTGATACAACTCTTCGAAGAGACCCGCAGCATAAAAGATTTCACACTAT
This sequence comes from Sequoia sempervirens, assembly GCA_007258455.2. NCBI lineage: Eukaryota > Viridiplantae > Streptophyta > Pinopsida > Cupressales > Cupressaceae > Sequoia > Sequoia sempervirens. Next base: position 32,645 of record VDFB02260982.1, on the reverse strand, counting down.
TTTCATTGTGTCCTTATTTGGCATCATAAGTAATTTCAGCGGCTAATGGAATGAGAGTCGGCAATCTAAGAATTGTAGCTAAGATTTCCCACACCTCCTTCCACTTGACCACGTCACCACAAACAAACAAGGGATGACTCATTGCCTTGCCTTTTGGAGTCATGGCTAGCATATACTTCATCAGAATTTTCAAACACCAGCTCCAGCTCTATACTCAAGAAAGATCACGATGATATTCAATCGCCCAATGCTATTTAAGCGCCGTGGAGGAAGGAAAAAAACTGCATTCAAGATGCTTAATGAAAAGACCCAATTTGCAATCTTTAAACATATTCACATAATATTCAAAAATCTTAGCGATATAAATGAAAAGTTGGTACCCTGACTCAATATCTGCCAAGCAAATGTATCAAAAAGCCCGACATCCCTCTTGCTATTAGTATTTGAATTGACTGGTCTACCTTACCGCTGTGTCACCTTCCCAAAGGGACCCACATTATCTAAAGGGCATAAAGTATTAAACAACTCTTAGTAAAAACCACGAATCATCAAGGAAGGGAGATGATTCATAAAGAACCTTCAATAGAGTGTTATGTTGGTCAACTTCTCCAAAGAAGCAGCACTGTCCTTTATGGACTCTTCCAATTGCCACACCAGCACCTAAGACATTTGATTCTCCCTTTTGACTTGGCCATGCTTCCCCTTATGTTAATGATGATTGCAGCTTCAGGCGAATCCTTCCAGCCAGATTACATAGAGATAATAATTAAATGATAGGCATGGCCTATTTAATTATTATACACGATTTTTGTGAAGAGACAAATCTCTTATATATTGGCACGATTATTCATGAAGAAAATTTATTGATGAACGTTACACAGGGACGCGTCCCCTGCCCCAAAACCCCCTATCCCCGTCCCCTGTCGTCCCAGGGACGGGGGGACGCAAAGGGGACATCCCCCTGCCGTCCCCGAAAAATGCAAAATCCATCGAAAACGCTAGAAAACGTTTCCTTCACTTTGGGGACGTTTCCCCATCCCCGATACGGATTGCGGACGGTTTAGTTCCTTTGCACGGGTCCCACCAACTGTTTAATGTTTTAATTGTTTGGGCTAAAGTCTGAAAAAGACTAAATATTAAATCTTTTAGTTCCACTCTTGCCAGAGGATGATAGTGACCCAGATAGTTCTGAGTCTTTGGATATTCATAGCCCGGATGAGGCTTAATTTCATAGACTGTTGTATTTAATATTTTGATTTTCATGTTTGAACTTTGAGACTTCTGGATACATGTTTGAGACATTTGGATATTTCATATTGATAGACCATGGTTTTATTGATGTTTGATACTGCTGTGATAAATTTTATAATGCTTTAATGACATTTCTTATGCTGTTATAGTACTACTCTCGCAATTTACTTACATATTGATATTGATGTTATCAATTATTAACTTATTGACATATCTATCTCTCTTTCCCTCTCTCTCTCTAATATATTAATAAATTTTCAAAAAATCATATATATGTATTTTGTATGTCGCCGTCCCCTGTCGTCCCCTAAAAATTGCCCCTTAGGAAACGCGTCCCCTGCTGTCCCCCCGTCCCCGTCCCTGACAGGTCGTGGAACATAGTTTTTAACCTGTGTTCCTTCAATGGTCGTCCAATTTGGAGATATATTTGCTTTTGATAAAGTTTAATTTGCTAAGTAATATTGGGTGCCCAAAGTCAAGTCAAAGAAGCAAGTTTTAATGAATATTTTATTATCCTCTCTTGGGCATCCCTTTTGGAGGGAAAAGAAGATTTGAACTTCTAGGTTTGGAAATCTATATATATAGTGCCTTGCCTCTTCATTTGGCATCCATTTTCATATCATAACGAAGTGTTGCCTAATTTTATCCAGACTCTTGCTTCAGGGTAGGAATACCTCCTAGCCTTATTCAGTTTTGGGCTTGCAAGATAGCTCCTAGCTGGATTGTTGGTGCTCCTTCATTCAGAGGGTGCAACTAAGCTTCATTGGTGATGGCTTCATTCCAATTTTTAGTTTGGTGGGGCTTTGATGTCTTCTAAGGCATATTTTGGTGTGTTTCTTTTGTTGTTTGGTGTTTTTGGAGTGCTTTCTACATGCCTAGCTGATCCACGTTTCTAATTACATCTTCCAGAGGAGTTGGGCAATTTTTGTGGGCATTGATTCATTGGAAGCCTCCTTTGCTCCTATTTTGGTGATTTTAGCTCGTGATTTGGATTTTTGCTTGAGGTCGCCCTTTTCTAGAGGGACCTACTATTTGTTGTTGGTTCCTTGGGATGCAAGCCAAAATAATTAGAGTTGTTTGGTAGAGTTTAGCTATTTGTACTTGGATGCCTAGGCCTTAGGTGCCATTTGCATTCAGTTTGAGGTCATTCGGAGGAGTATTGAGGAAGTTATGGGCATTTGATGGAGTGCCAGGCTTGCTGATCAGAAAATCAGAACGCTGCCATTTTATATCAGACCTAGTGTTTTTAATATTTTGTCTTTATTTCTTGATGCTTATCTTTGTAGTTATCATGGAGATGATTATCTAACACTTGGGCCTTCATATTGCTAAGTTATCTCATGATACATTGTATAAGACTCTATACTGTGTGTTGTTTTCAGTAGTACTGATCAGCCTTTTCATTTTTGTACTTGTGTTTTCTTTCCCACTGAAAAGTGGAAGAGGTTGACTTACTACCTAAGTATTTATATTTTCTATATTGGTCCGATTGCCGCCAAATTCATTTGTACTTCCAACATTTCAATTTATTGCTAACAAATCCCCTTACATTGTATGCTCTCACCTTGCCCACTCTGGGATCTAGGTGATCAGAACATGGAGGGCTGCTTTCAGCTTGTTATCTTTCTTGCGCTAACGTTAACGGGTGAAGTGTTGTGAGCTAAAAAAAAAAAAAAAAAACTAAGGGGGATATTTCATGTTTTTAACTTTTTTGTCGTCTAAAAACCACAATAGTTGCATATCACCATTTATGTTCTTAAACCATATTTTCCATGCTTCCAAGCAAGGTCCCTAGACTTGCTAATACTACAACTAGCTAAAGATGCCATTCTCTTTATCAAAGAAAAATTTAGCAAAGAAAGAAGAAAATGAAAAAAACAAAGTTTCAAACCCTAGAACATAACTACTATGGAAGAAAAAACTTCCAAAAACCAGAAAACTAAGCTCACACCTCTCAAATAGTTCAAAAAACCAGCAAGATATCATTCACTAAGTTGCCAATTCTGGTATGGGTTCAGGTACAGGTATAGGGTTTGGGTACATGGTATGGGAAAAAATTCCTTGGGTACACTAAGTTTGTGTATGGCTGTATATATAATATAATATATATATAGACAAAATTGCAAATACATTTGATATATCATATAATATTATATTTTACAATAATAATGGCATTTGATCTTTGATGGTATGATACTTCATTCATGAATGATATTATGATAGTCATAAAGACAATTGTCGAAGTTGTTAATTTTGGTCTCCATTCCCAAACCCCTCATTGTAATCAAGTTCCTTATGTGACAAGAGACCCCAATGACTAGTGAGAGTTGGGAGTGGAGACCCCAATGGGGTTGAGGAACAACACCCTTTATGGAGGTCTAGGGGCAATGCCCCCAACGAGGTTGAGGGGTCACACCCCTTGTGGGGGTTTCGGGGCAACGCCTCCAAGCCCAAATTAAGGCCTTAAAAACCACACAAGCCTTCATGGTGCACGCCATTTTCACAATTTTATCACTTAATGGCAAAATTAGGTGTTTGGCACATTTTTGTTTATAAAAGTGTTTAAAAAGAAAATGATTCTTATTTAATTTTTGGTTTAGGAGGCCCTTGGGTTCACCCAGTAGTGGCTTGTGTACATCTAGGCACCTTTGGTTCACTATGGGTCCTTCTGAAGGACCCACAATGAACCCAAGGTGCATGGGCGATACTCTAGGCATACCCAAGCCACTCCCATCACAAGACCCATAGCCACACCTGTTCAGTACAGGACCAAAACCCCTAAGGGCCATACCCAATAACTTAGAAATACGATGATAATCACTTAACAACAATTGTCAAGTTGTCAAAAATGTGTAAGCATGAAAGAATGGAACATAAATGTGGTTAGATGAAAAAAGATGTTAAAACTGTATTTTAACTGCAGAAAGCCTTCTCTGTGTAGTTTCATGAGTTTTCTGCACCGAATTGCAAGTACTCACAAGTTCCTGGATGAGTTTCAACCAGTACCTGCCTGTAACTCACCAATCAAGTTGCAAGTGAGTTTCTTGCCTATGCACTTTGGCTCACAAGCACTCATGAGACCCAAGTACTCAGCAAATTTAGGTCTATGATACGCACATATCACATATACAAATGGACCCATTTGCTTAGATTTATTTGCATGTATCTATATTTGTGTGAGTGCATAATATGTACATATATAAATATATGGATGCTAAAACAGACCCATGTTATCTAATGAAAACTTTGCTAGAATTGTTCTCAAATACATATTTTGCTGATCAAATAATCAGAATTAATACTTTCTATATCAAACATTTCACTGTTCAAATAATCATTTAAGTAGCAGGTCCTTGTAAATCCATACAAATATTTATTTCTGCTGGATAAATATCCTTATGGCTGTCATTCTTATCTGATCTGTTATTACCAACATGTAAGGGGATAGAAGTAATGGAAATGTGTGATTGCATACAAATTTTCACTGAAAGGATATTCACACTGTTTTATGTAGCAAAAAACTTCTTTGTTCATACAATAATCTTTGGAGTAGTTTTCCCAAAGGCCAGTAGATACAGTTCATCAAAATTTGTGTATGCATCTCTAGGAATCACACAATGCATGCTAATAAAAACTTTATTAGAATCGTCACTGGGTATAAAATTAATGACATGAACGTTTACAAAGAAACTGAATTATCAGTGCAATCAACTATTGCAATGGATGTAGCATCCCCTTTTGGGATCACCTTATATTTGGCCCCGAAATCACAATTCCAAATGAAACCAATAGCATATTGTAGTTAAAGATATAATTCCTACTTAAAATTGAGATGATGTAAGTCTGGCTATGGAAACCTGCAACCATGTTAGATGAATACATAATTGGAAAACTCAACTCGGCAAAAAACTCGCCAAGCCCAAAATTGACGAGTCAACAAAAACTCGGCAAAAAACTTGGCAATTTTTTTGGCTTTTTGTTGCATTTTTCTCATTTTTTATGTATTTGGCGCGTCTTTTGTAAAGACTTGCGAGTTTTTGGCAAAAACTCACCAAAAACTCGGTGAGTTTTTGGAAACGACTCAGCAGCAAGACTCAGCAAGTTAAAGTCATAAAGACTCATATGGAAAACAAAATCGCAAGTTTTTCAAGACTCGCCGAAAACTCGGCGAGTCTTCCAACTATGGATGAATATGACAGAAATAATCCATGAAATACATTTAGTTCTAGGTCTAAGAAAAAATATATATATCAATACAACAAGTCCCAAGGACTATGTGGGCTCAACCATAGTTTGCAGACTCGGCGGACTCGCCGCGGACTCGCCACAGACTCGGGAGTCCATAGGCCAGCTGAGTCGACTCGCCACAGACTCGGGAGTCGAGTCCAGGAGAGTCCTGGGTTGGGACTCGGGAGTCCAACCTCAGGACTCGAAGAGTCCTGAGGTCAGACTCGGGAGTCCCAACTCAGGACTCTCCTGTGTGGCTGGGAGTCCAAAGGGGTTAAAAAGAGTCCTGAGGTTGGACTTGGGAGTCCCAACCCAGAACTCTCCTGTGTAGCTGGGAGTCAAAAGGGGTTAAAAACCCATGTTTTTTTTAACTTTTTCTTTCATTTTAACACTCAAGTTTGTGAAATAGAGGTCTGCAAATTGAATTGGGGTTGAAAGAATCCAAGATTATATGTAAACATTTATAATCTTATGATGTTATACATTGAAACTATGAGTATTTGATGACTATGAATGATTAAATTTCAATTATTGAGTGTTTGATGATCATATGACATGTGTAATATTTGAATTATGAGTGTTTGATAATCAAATTAGGCTCTTATGTTCTCTAAATGCATTAATTTGTTCTTTTTTTTTGTAAAACTACGGTTTTTTTTTTTGCCGAGTCCTAGCCGAGTCTTTTCCCGAGTCCGTGTCGAGTCCCGAGTCCGTGTCATATTTTTGGGCTGCCGAGTCCGCGCCGAGTCCGAGTTTTCCAACTATGGGCTCAACCATAATGAGGGCATGATAGGGTGCCCCAAGTATCCTCCCCTAGGCCCAACAGCAAGACCTTATCCTCTATGGCCTCATGTGGTCTTTAACCGATGGTCCTCAACCATCATCATGAGGTGGTGCACCTAGTGTGGGCTTTACATAGTTCTCCCCCATCATGCCAACCTCTCCTCTTATGATTGAAGACCTTTCTCTATTTACTTCAACAATTGATTCAATCAAGGATAGTTGGGAGGCTGCAATAGGGTGTCCTACTCACAGTTCTCCCGTTTTGCATAATAGGGTGCCCTACTCACAATTCTCCCTTGTTGCATAATAGGGTGCCCTACTCACAGTTCTCCCTTTCTACATAATAGGGTGTCCTACTCACAGTTCTCCCTTTCTGCATAATAGGGTGCCCTACTCACAGTTCTCCCTTTTGCAGTTCTGCCTCATCCCTTCATGACCAACTATTGCTAAACCAGAATAATATCACTGTTCATAACATCAGCAATATAGGCTACATTGGCACAACATTATATCAGTGTTTATATATATATATATATATATTTGTTTATATCTACATTTATTTATATTTGTTTATATCTACATTTATTTATTAAATATCATAGACAAAATATATTGCCGTACCACAGGGATAGATTATTTTATTGTTCTGATTTGAACCTGCTGCAATGATGTATGCTTCAACTGTTAATAGTGCCCAGATCTGATCCTTTATGCCTGGGCTGTGAATGTACTTTAGAGGGTGTTTTCTGCCTTATGTCCAGGAGAATAATGCTTCTTGCTTGATCCGATCTGTTCTAATATTCAGAAGATATTGCTTAAAGAGAATCAAATAGATTAAAATCAAATGAATAATTACTAATAAGGATTAATAATTGCTGAAAGCATCATTATTGCATAATCGTATAGGTAAATTAAATCTACATTTTAAATACTGTATTTTTTTGTTCTTAATTCTCCTTACATTAACTATGATTCCTTCTTAGAGAGATTCTTATTTGGCAATCTAGCCTTCATGGTTTATTTTTATTGGATTATCATTTGTTCATATTTTCTACTCAAATAGCTTCCTGCATTCTCTGTTTCTCAAGGAGAGTGTCAGATTCCATTCGTGTTTTTACCTTCCTTATATCTGCCACCAACTCTGTATCTATTTTCCTATTTCAGTACTATCTACAGGTGGCTTTTCCCCACCTTTAATCGATCCAAAGAAAAAAAATGCCACCAACTCTTCATTTTCTACTACAATCATATCTACTGATTTTAGATTTGGAAAACTCATTCTTACAAGTATTCTCTTATTTTTGTATGGATCTTAATACTTGATTGCTTTTCTGAATTCAACATGTCATTATGTATCCAATATTTTCTTTCTTAAACATTTGAGCTTCTGTGTTTCTAATTAAACATTACAATGTGAAACTTCTATGCATATTTCATGAATTCATGACTCGACAAAACTCAGCAGACCCAATTTTGAATCCGACTTCGGGACTTGACAAAAACTAGCAAAACTCAGAAAAAATTTAAAAAACTCAAAACTTTACAAAAATCAGCGTACACAAGTTTCTCATGCAGACTCGCCACAAATTTCTCTGTACAACTTGTCAAAACTCACCCACAAGTAAATCTGCAAATTTCTCAGTCGTGAGAAAATGTTGTGAGTTACAAAAGTAGTCAGCAAGTTTTAAAATGATGCTTGTGTCATTCATTTATGCATGTGATTTTGTGGGTAAGTCATCATAGTGACATGAATAATGTTATGATGTCTCATCCCTCGAGGAATATAAAGGTAAATGACAAATCTGAAAATTTGTGATGTGTATTAGCACTTCTATACAAAGGCAAATATAACCATATCCTGTGGAAATCTCCCTAGCATTATCTCCCAAAATGCTTTCCTCATCCTTACATTTAAAATTGCCTTTGTAATTCTTTCTTTTTGTTTGCAATTTGACTAAACCTCAATATCATCTGATTTTCTATTCATCCTTTCGTCATGACTTACAGTAAAGTTGTTGGTCTTTCTGCTCCAAACTTTAAACAAAGAGATTAAAGCCAGCTTTGGTTGCTATTGCATCCCTGTATGTGCTTCGCTTGAGGGGTTGCTCTTTCATTTGTATTGGTATCAAATGGCTGTCTTTTCCAAGTCATTGAAAGTTAACCATTTTGAGCTCACCAGCTTTAGTAAGGGTCTTCTATTGTTTGTGTCAGCTGCTTTTTCAGATCATGGAGTTCTTTTTAACAATTCAACTTGTCATTGTAACTTGCTGTACTTTTGAATCTCATTAACCTTCTTTGGTCATTTTTTAACATTTATAATTTTTTCCTTCTATTCTACAAATCTCTAAGATTTTTCATGAATAACACTTAGAAAGAAAGAAAGAAAGAAATTATATTAATGTCCAGGAATGACCAAGAATAAAGAAAATGGACAGGAATGTACATCGGGTACAATAGCAAATAACTAGGGCAAAATGGGCCCTAGACTTGAAGCAAATACAATAAGGCAAGAAAAGCAGAAAAACAAAGAAACAGCCACATAGGGGTAAACCTGAAAAAAGGTAACCCCCAAAATAGTAAAAGTATAAATAGATGTACAAGGGTAAGACCCCATAAAGCAATGGAAGCAAATGAAAACCACCCAAATAGGGAACAAAAATCATCAAGTATCAATAATTGAGGGATGCATCAAAGGACCTAATGATGTTACCAATGATATTATCGTCAATCACTATAGGAGTGCAAATCCAGAGTCTAAGAATACTCGTCAAGGAAAGTACAACACTAAGGAGGTTAGGATAACCAATCCTAGGAGGCAATAAATATAACATAGAATCTCCCCTAACACTCAAAACTCAAGAACCATTGATGGTAGAAAGGAAACTCATAACATGTGCTTGCAGAGATCTATGTTGTGAAGAGGGGTGTTAGAAGGTCCCAAAGATCAAGAAGAGATAGAGCCTGTTGTACCCAAACCAAATTTTTTGCTTCATCAAGGCATTTTGCATTAAAAAAGTCTAAATCTTGCTAAAATGAGGTAAAATACAATTTTGGGCAATATCAAGCATGGAGTTTTTGTCAATAGTTTGTCAGTCAAAGTCAGTTATATTGAACAGAACCTGAAGCAGAGACTCAGAATGGAGCGTTTCACGATGGAGGGACATCTCACGACAGCATTTCATGTTGCATACGGTCATTCCAGTGATCGAGACAGAGTTTTCAATGATTAATTATGAAGATTTCTCAGGAAAAAGCATAAAAGCGCAAGTATAGCCCAAGGGCGCCCAGCTTGTTGAAGGTCAAGATTTTGCTAAAAACGTTCAAGCATCCAGTCAATCTCTTCAGAATTGGTCTGGCTATCCGATAAGCTATCCAGCGAAGCTTTCCGAGACCCACAGCTCCGGCAAACAACGTCAGAAGTTGAAATCCCTAAAGTTCCAGATGTGAGAATTTTGTCACTTTCAGGCAAAAGCGCAACTCTAGTTTGAGGGCGCCCATTTTAAAGAGGGGGTAAATCTTGGCATTTTCGATAATGGATACAGTCAATCCGTTCTCAACTAGTCTGCTTATCCGGCGAGATATCAAACGCAGTCATCCGAGTTTCAGAACTCCGGCAGCAGTCGTCTGAAGATCAACTTATAATGGAGTTTTCACGTTTCTGAGCTTCTCCGTTGATTCCCAGTGCAAGTATAGCCCAGGGGCGCTGGTTTAAAGGACCCTTCGAATGCCAAAATTTGCAGACAGAGTCTTCCTAACATCAGTAGTACTCTAGCCTAGCTCCGCAATGCATCATCCAGCTTGTCGATCCGACATTCCAGGTGATCGTGGCGGAGGTTCTACCAAGCACGTAATTTCACGGGCGGACCAACAAACAATTTACAGTGTATTTTTACAGTCTAGAGGCGCCTAGCCTTTAGGCCTGTTAGATGTGTTCGTTCACGTTCGAAGTCTTCACGGCTTTCGAGCGTAATCATTTTATCTACTCAACGAGCCTAGCCGTCAGCCTTCGGGATTTGGCAAACGCTCGTACGTGCGAGGTCTTTGGTGCAATACTGCAAAACGGAGACATCCAGAAAATGGCCAAGTCTGGAGCGGTTATTTTAAATAAAATACGCACTGGAGTGTTTGAGGTCTTAGAAGCAGTTTTCTTGCTTCGTCACCTCCAGAGACTTCTCTTGTGGGCCCTTCTGGCTGTCCGTTAAAACAGATAGTGCCTGAATCGGGTCATCCCAGCTCCAGATATCAGAGATCAAAGTAGGGTACTTGGGTGAAAGTTCAATTTTCGTCAAAATGACATCAGTGCAACCAAGAGCCAGGGGCGCTTCTACTTTTGAGGCCCTTAATGAACTTTTCAGAGGTCATGTGTACAGTCGTTGGATGCAGAATGTCTCCAGGCATGAACCCTGTCAGCAGGGTTCACCATTTCCCAGCCCGTTTGAAATGTCAGATGGCAGTTTAGGAAAATGGTTAAGTCTGGAACCCGTAAATGAATTTAATCAGGGGCGCCTAATTTTTCAAGGTGTTAAACGATGGATTTTGCAGTTATGTCTCCCAGCAGACATTTCTTCCTTGTTCAGTAGGCTTTCCGATGAATTCTCCAGATTAGTCTCAGCATCACTCAATCACCCGGAAATCAGTGTTGAAGTTGGCCAGTCGTCACTATGCAATCAGCTATAAAATAGGGAGTTAATAAAAAGTGAAATAACTTGAGCAAATGGACGCCTATGAGCTCAAGAGATGACTTTTCGGAATCGGTGAAGCCCGACGGTGAATCCTAAGACTTCAACAAAATTGTCAACTGAAGTTCAGAATATTTGCAATTTTAGCATTAAAATGGCGATTTTCTATTTTTGGCGCCTTTGCCAATTGCATGATAATAAATATTTTATTATATTTATTCAAATTCGAACTTCCAGTCAGTGGCAGTGGAACTAAAAGGGACCAATCAGAGATCTTCTATTTTTGTCAGGGTTTTCAATTCTTGCAGTTACCAATTGGTGCGAATTTCATCTTCTTTAAGCATGGCGCCATCTTCATTTATTATTCACAAAGCTAAAGAGAAATACGTTTTTCTTAAGAGAAATTCATATTTTTCAAGCAAAATTCGTTTTTCTTCAAAGCAAAGGCGTTTTTCAAGCAAAATTCGTTTTTCTTCATTCACAAGGCGTATTTTCAAGAGAAATTCATATTTCTCAAGCAAAGGCGAATTTTAGCAAACCAAAGGCAAATTCTTCATCAACAATCATTGGCGAAGACATCAAAACATTTTCTTTGCGGGTACAAGTCAGAATTATCAGCAGACTTCAGATAAGATGGCGATTTTAGCAGAAGCAGAGCACTAAAAACTTCTTTCTTCTGTCTTAAATTCTTCTATTTCTCGTCTTAAATTCTTTTGCATGTTTGAAGAATTGGCGACTTTTGGCAAAACAAATCATCTGGGTTGATTCAGAATAGCTTCCTCGAGAAAACCCATGTGCCAGAATTTTTCAGGAAAATTTACTCCAGAGCATCAATTCTCGAGGCTCTAATTTTCTCAACTGAATATTCCTTGCATGGTCGAGTAGAAGTCAAATTTTCGCAAATCTGACATTCTGGGTTGTCTTAGAATCTTCTTCTGGACAAAACCCATATCTCAAATTTTCGCCGAAAATAACTCTTTGAAAGGCTATTTTTAGCCTCAGCAGGGTATTTTTAGTTTTCCAAAAAAGTTGTCAGAATATAGCGTGTCACAGTAGGGCGTTTTTCAGATATACACACACACACGAACTCAACCCAAATCGTCTTAATCATGATTTTCAGAAAAGCTGAGACCGATTTGTATCAAGCCGCAGAAGAGATAATGGCCATCACTTCAGAGCCGCCAAAGTTATAAGTCAGTGAAATGCTAGTTTGGGTTTGCCAAGATTGCTCAAGTTGCTGACATTCAGATGCTGATGCAGTTGACAGCCTCGTTGAGGGATTGATTGTTCGAGATCACGATCAGTAGACTTCAGTGCCTACCTCTCAGAATAGACATTTTACACAGGAGTTAAACTTGGCGTTACCTTTCTAAGTTAACTCGCTGTCTCATCTCATGCATATCTATTCTGAGATCAGCTTTTACACACTTGGAGTTTTATTTAGGGTTTTACGTTAACTGATGGTAGTCTTCCAATTAACTCGCTTTCAATAAGGGCGTGCATGCTTGCACAATTGTCCATTTTTAGATTAGATGTTTCGGTTAACTGATGGTAGCTTTCCAGTTGATTTGTATAGTTTACTTCATTAGGGTTTGGTAGCAAATCTTGCATGCATTGCAAGGCTGTAGATGACTCAAGGTGATTTTAGGGTTCCCTACACCTTGATGTATATAAATAAGAGCTTTTGCTCATTTGTAAATAACTTTTGCTTGAGAGAGAAATATATGCTGCGCCTACCTTGCCCTCAATATTGCTCTTTTGGTATTTGTTCATGTGTCTTCGCTATTACGATTAATTGTTATGCCACATAGGGTTTCAAGAGATTGTAATGGTGGATTCTTTCCATAGTTTAGATAAATCTGTTTTGAACATCTTTACCATTGTGATCAATTGTTATGCCACATAGGGTTTCAAGAGATTGTGATGATAAATCTGTTTTGTGTATCTTTACCATTGTGATCAATCGTTATGCCACATAGGGTTTCGAGAAATTACGGTGATAAATCTGTTTTGTGAATCTTTATCATTATAATCAAGGGTTATGCCACATAGGGTTTCGTGAGATTGTGATGATAAATCTGTTTTGTGAAGTCTTTACTATTTCAATCAAGTGTTATGCCACATAGGGTTTCATAAGATTGTCATGGTAAATTCTTAAATCTGTTTTGTACCCAATAAACTTGTCTAGATTGAGCTGATAGATGCGCCACCTTGCCTTCAAGTTGAGAATCTATACACGTTTATCGTCTAATAGTCAAACCCTGCTCCATTTCCTCATGCTCTGTTTTCTTGAGGAAACTGGATAGATTTAAAGTAGATAGCTTAGTTGTAGTTAATGATCTGCGAAACCAGAAAATCCTTAGCTGCAACGTTCTTGGTTTTCTTAACCTTGTGCCTCTTCCAGCTGAGAACAAAAAGATAGGACTTAGATTACTTCTCTTTTCATGCATTCCAGCACAACGAGGGAGCTTCCCCTCCTAATTTGAAGAGCACTCATTACGCAGTGTGCATAGCTGTCCGTACAAACCTGCACTCCAGAGGTGTTAGTTTTTACGCCAACAAAGCCACAATCACTAGAATGAGCTAAGGTGCCAAGGAGTCTTAGTCATAGTAAAGCACAAGGATAAGCAATGCCTCTCCATTTGTACGTGAATCAATAGTATTCAAGGAGCACTTAATGCCTCAAACATCATGATGGGATATGTTGATATTCAAAATTGTATTCTCATACAACTCTATACCAACATGGCAAATCTTGTAAATATGGGACTCTACCTATAAGATGACCTCCAAAGATTATGAAGCCAACTCTTCTTATGATTTTCAATTATTTCTTGATCTAATTTGGAGGGGAAAGGGGGGAGATTTCGCTTAAAATAAAATACTACATTAAGAGGCAAATTGTCAAATGATGGACCTTACTTTCTGCCCTTTAAGCATTTGCACAAAATTTATATTGTAAAGATCTTAACAATCTTTTAAATAAAGAAAAGGGCACAATTGCGCACAATTTCAATATCATTTCGGAATTACAGAACTTCACATAATAAAGCAAAGGCACTTAATGACAAATTAATTGAACAATAATCAAATGAGCAAAAACACACAAATAGGCACGGCAAGGAGAGATTATTTATATTTGTATTAGTTTTCTTTTGCACCAAGTCTGAGAGGCCAACTTGCATGGTTGCACTTTGCTTAACTGACTAAATATGAAATACAATCTCTTTCATTAAAGGCCCGAATGTTAGAAAAGTGTTTTTCTCTTGCTGAACCAAAAAAATAATAAGATGGAGAGATCCTTCAATAGAATACAAACTACATGTTTATGCTATTGTATCTAAAGAAAAATGACACAAAGATCCACTAAAATTGAAAAATTGCATGCAAGCAATCCATGCAATTGAGTTAAAACTGGCTTTCTGAATCATGATTGGGACAAAAGTCTGGCATGTTCTTCATTCTTCAAGCTTTTATTCCACTGTTAGTTGCATTTTTCTTCCATTATACCACAAATATCTGATCGGTCCACCTGTCATGTATTGTATCATTTTCTAATGAATGGCACAACAAGAAATGTTCATCAAACTGCCACCCTTGAAATGGCGCACACGTCATTGATTAAAAGGAAAATCAATGGTTCTGCGACTTCATGATTTCAACCTATACCTTTACCTTTTGTCAAAACTAGGACACACCTCCCCCACCATGTCATCTCTTAGCGAATGGCGCTACCAGCAAATTATGTCAACTTGGGTATTGCTTTGAAGAGCACCAAAGCGACATGCATCTGGAAGTAAAAATACTTTTACCTTTTGGCTTTTACCCTTAGTCCCCACAAAAGCTTATAAAATAACACTACACCCATTAACTCACATAACTCATAGAACTTTTATCCAATAGCACAATAGCTTCAAGTTCTCAAATGAACAACCTTGAGAACTTGTGCCAACCATTAGATCTCTCATGCATGCAATCAATGGCTCTATTTCCTTATGCACTTTTCTTTATAATTTCACTGTTGTGGGCCTGTCTGAACCAATGTGTCAACTTTCAACCAATGGTACAATGAAGAGAATATGTCAAAATGACAACTTCTTCCAGTTGCTCCAACCACTGATCTGTAAAACAATCAATGGTGCAAATTCATGCTGATGTCGTGCTTCAAAATGAACCTAGGGAAATGTTGGAAAATTTTGCAATCTGAATGTAATGTGGATGCTATGAAACTTGTGTGCCACTGTATTCCCAAACTGAAGTGATCAAAATATCGCCCTCAAAGGGCAAATGGAGAGCAAAGCTCTATAGGCTAAAAGAAGGAAATAATCAATCTAGTTAACCTTAGACCTCCACAGAGGGATATATGCCTAAAAGTGATGACCTGAAGAAGAAAAAGGGTCAGGCATACCTAATCAAGGTGGCAGAAGATAGTGGATAGAGAACAACGAAAATCTTTGTATAAACAATGGTACATCCTGCAGATTTCATGGTAGACAAGACACCAAAAACTAAATGCTTTTCCATCCCACCCTCCAAGAAATAACAAAGGTGGCAGATCCTTTCACTTTGTAAACGATGCAAAATTGTCTCAACTAAAAGTTTGATGGGAGCACACCTACAACTAGAAAATGAGAATCCTCAAACCATTAAACCAATAATGTCGAAGATAATCATACGAAACAATGGTCCCATCAATAACCTGTAAGAAGTGCTCAGTGTAGAAAGTCAATTGGAGGCTGCAAGAATTCAAAGGGGCAGACAAAGTAAACTGGAAGTACCAACGGTATATTTCCTATCTAATGAATCAATTGAGCACCTCCTTCCCAAGATGGTGACGAGCTTCACATAAAGAGTGCCTGAAAGGAGACATATCCAAAGAAATGACAACAGACTAGAAAACCAAACAAACCTTGGAGAACTAATAATGCCAACATCAAGAGGTAACCTCCTCTGAGGAAAGAAAATATCTCTTGTCCAAATATGCATGCATTCAACATTCGATTCTAACTCAGATTTCTTACAGTGCTGATTTAACTTATGCAAACAATAGATATGGGGAGCATTCTTTAATGTTCTCTTTCTAAGAAATTCAAGCTAGCACGCACACTCTTTATGATATTTCTCTTGGAACCAACCAGACAATTATAAGAAACAATATAAATGAATAACATAAGCAATTATATGTGAGGCTTCAGTTACCTCCCAGTCTCTGCAAACAGGCAGCAACCGCTTCAAATTACTACATTGGGCAGCATATATAGCTGCTTCATACCTTCCACCATCTTGCTGAGCAATTTTCTGCAAAATCAGAATTCATGTGTGAACATAAAATGATAAATAAACCTAAAAGAATCTAAGCACATAAAATAAAATTTTAGCATCGTGTAAAAAATTACGATATTGTTTTTGCTTTTACCCTTAAGTGGCCATGCCTACTTCTTAGCAAAATTACAGTCCACTGAAAGTAGAGTGTTTATACGATCATAATTTCAAAGCAAGCCTCAACAAAACATATATTGAAAAAGCTCAATTCCAGAATGAAAGGTGTTAACCTTTTAGTAGAACCTCATCTTTATATAGTCTCAAGTTTCAAGTCTTCTTGAAAGGCAAAGGTCTTCAGCTATACCCTTCAGCCTGAGAATAACTAAGCTGGTTTTAATTAAAAGCATCAAGTTTCCACAGTCCATGATAGATTTCAAGTGTCAATTTCTGGATTGAAACTGTGTTAATTTTTTACATCAATGTTTTGGATCATACTCCATCATCCATCATCAGGATGATCTGCAAGCAATAGAGAGAGAGAGAGAGAGAGAGAGAGAGAGACAATAGGTAGCAGACTTGACGGTATAAAAAGGTGAGGACAGGGGAGAGCATGAAGTCAAGGGGTCAAATTAGGCCAATAAAAATAAGATTAAAAAGTAAAGAAAAGAAAGTAACCAAATCCCTTGATAATAGGGAAAAATAAAAACCAATAAAATAAAAGACAAAAATAAACATCATAATAAAATGCTAATCTAACCAAGAGAAAAGAACCTCATAAACAATAAAATCATAATCATAATCATAATCTAACTAATAAAACCTCATAAGCTGGTTTTCCTCTGAAGAGCAATTCTTTTATGCCATTACAAGCAAAATGGTAAATAATTTCTTTGACATTACATATTCCCTGGCACATATCCCAAAACATACTTTGCCATATTAAAATGTTCCATTGCACACAGACCACCTAGGGGCTAGGACATTCAAAAAACTGAAAACATGACTATTTAAAGATTTGTCACAAATCAGTAGTAAATAGTACAATGGTCTTGTCTATTCCTAGGTACTTCCATTGTCAATATAACAATATTACCATGTCCTTTAGGGTTGATGGCATTTTATCATCTATTTGTCTCACATTTAACAGTATGAATTATCCATGTTGTGTCAGCACCAAATAAGTAGGTGCTAAGAATTATTTTGTTGAATCAAATATGGTCTTCATTCTTGATCCCCAAAATCTGTAACACGTCTACTGTCATTTCCAAATAAGAGGAAGATTTTGATTCCAAATATAATGAACTAAAGAGGCTAGAAGCCAATACCTCCAAAACAATGGACCAAAAATTTCAATCAGGAAAGTTACACACAGCCTCAAAAATGTAAATAGCCACAGGCACTCACAAGCACATGCAACTACTCACACCCCCAGCCACATGTACACATGCATGCAGGCACCCACAAATGTGTTTTGTATACACACATATCCATAGGTCCTAAATGTTTATGAGTCAATTAAGCAATTAGACATATTAACTTAACATGCTGTTTAAGACTTTAAGTATTTATGAGATTTAATGCAACTAGTGAAAAGAGTTATTATTAGCATAAGTGCAATTGTAAGGTTTTGATAATAGAAAACTATTTTTTTTGTACTTGTTGCCTTTTGTTAGTTGCTTTGATTACTTCTAAGCAATTTCAATGGATATCTTACGCGACAACCATTGGCTCCCCCTTTCTAAGATTATCTCTCCTACACAGGGACAGGATTAATCCTTGGTTGATCTTTCCTAGTCTACTTCTACATAAGAAGTTCATATGAGTAAAGATATACATTTGTTACTCATTCTTGTATGCATTGTGTTTTATGTCCATTTAAGCAAGTACTAATCTTATCAGATAAAGCAGTAAACATTGGCATTGTTGCCTTTAAGAATTTTGATCCGACTAAAACAAGGGGTAGCATTGATCTATAAAGATGGTCATATACATTGGACAACTAGTTAAGGAAGTAATGGAATCCAACCAACAATGAGAGGACGATCTCACAAAGGATCTTTTGTATTTGTGAGATATATCTATATAAGAGCACGTTGACGAAGAATCCAAAAGGAAACTTCTACAAGAAACAATTTGGAATAATTTAGTGGTGACTGAAGAAGTGACTAAAGAAGTTGACACACTGCTCAACCATCTTCCCCAAATCCTCACCAAACACATCATAAGATAACAAAACCTTCATGTTGAATGAGATCATGAGGCACGAAGGCAAGAAATAAATTGAAGGTACAAGGAGATGAGTCTTCATGAAGAAGAGGATTGAAGCAAGGACTAGTTCCATGCTTCACAAAATTAACACCCTTAGACCCCAACAAAGGCGTGAAGAGACCACAACATGGTCAAGCCAAGAGATCAAACAATCTCTAAGTTTCGTAGACCAAAGAGAACAAGGAACAAGATTACATGAAGAAAACCCATCACACTCTTAAAATTGAAGCAGAAGTCAAGGTCAAAGTTGCAGCAAAAGTTGAAGTGTGAGCAAGAGTCAAAGTTGGGACAAATACATGAAAGCATCCAATCAAATACAAATGCCTAAGAGCATACAAAGGAAGAAAGGTGTCGGGGTTGCAAGGCAACTCCCCCTTCCATAAGAGGCATGTTTTGATCTTACAAACCAACTTCAATTGGAGGGAGACACAATTGAATCTCTTCAATTGCCTCTTCTCGATGATGGAAGTTTTCATAATGAAACAAAGTCCAAGGACTTCTTGGTAAACAAAGAACAAGAAGCATAGAAGAGCAATCTTTGATGCATCAAAGAACCCAAGCCTAAGACACAAAATTGATAGTTGTAGTAGGAAGAAGAGAACTTGAATAAGGTACCGACGACATCTAGATTATTGAGGTCTTTGATAAGATCAAGGGTTTAGACATGTCCAAAAGTGCCCAATGAGCAAAGGAACTTCTTCATCAAAACAACCTAAGAAAAAAGTTTCAAACACTACAATCACATCAAGCAATGATGACCCCTCTAGCGAATCCAAATTTTTCAGAGGCAAAGTTCAACATTTGAAGAGTGTAACAAAGTAGAAGCAATGCATTTGAAAAGCCTCTATCTTGTTCAACTTCAATAATTGACAAATTACATTCAAATTGTTTCGTCAATTATTGATTACAATACATTTAAGTCCCTTGATAGTGCATTATTGTTCTCTGAATTTCCAAAGGAATTAATTAATGGTATCAAAGCCCATTTAGTCCAATATGTCCCATTTTATGCGGTGAAGATATAAGAAGCTCAGATTAAAGACAAGATTCATTAAGTTGTCTTCCTACATCACACACATGACCGCAAAAGGATCCAAAGAACAAGTTGGCTCTTTGTATCTATTCAAAATATGATTGAGATGGCTCTATAGAAACAATGTGCAGAGATGACGAGTCAATTCTCTTGGCTCCTCCAACAAACCCTAGATAACCCACAATCAACTAGAGAATGAACAAAGAGACTATTTTGAGGTCACACTCCACTCAAGGTCCAAGTAAATTTTGCCATCCCAACTTTTTAACAAGTGATTGCCGCAAATATTGTCAATGATTAGCTTTCCTATTGGAAAATAATTTTTGTGTACATAACTTCCAAAAACCCACTAAAATTGTATTTTCCCTCCTCAAAGCCAAACCTCATGTTCAACAATCCTAGGAGGCTCAACAATCATCAAAAGAGGAATGCAAAGGCAACTCGAGTGGTCATCATTACAATCAAGTGATGAATGAGAACCCCACTACGAGAGAATTCATGAAACCCATCAAGGAATATTTCCCTTGAAACACCTACAAAGAGATGTATATGCAAAGGTAGCTAGTTTGACAAAAAAGGACCAATTGGTTAGGATTACACCAACAAGTTACATGTGCTATTAATAAAGATTGGTATCAAAATTCAAAGAAACAATGGGTCCTGAAGTATCATAACGAGCTTCGGCAATACATTCAAATGGAGATGACCATACTAAACATTGAAACTCTAGGAAGTGCTTATAGATATGTGATAAAGATTAAAGAAAATTTCAAACCAAAAAAGAGGAAATGATATTCTAAAAACACAAAGCTAAAGGAAGACAATGGTAGCAAGTTTGTGGGAAAGCAACAATCCATGGAGGTTACATCACAAGCACCAATAGCAAACAAAGGCACCCAGAAGACAACACAAAAAGATACTAGCTTGTGGTGTAATGTCCTGGAATATTGGGCCACCAAGGCTCTATCGACAAAATCGAAGGAGCCAAAGGTAGAATTTATTTCATTCCCTACAAACCTTTTCAAGTAAGACGCTAATCAAAAAGTTGAAGCAAAATTCATCTACAATAGTTAGTGTTGCCACACAAAGACAAGAAACACCTATGCCACTCTTAGATGTGCATGAATGGAAAGGCCCTTCACTTCATTGTCAAAATTGAAAGTCAAAAGAATTTAATCTCCACTTAAACAATCAAGAGGTTGAACCAACAAAGAACACTACACCCACAACCATACTACATTGGAAGGGTGATCCAGAGGCAAGATATGTCAATAATTTGATAGTATCAATTGCCCTATTCAATCAAGCCTTTCAAAGATGAAGTAGTCTATGATGTAACACATTTAGATTTGTGTGATGCCTTGTAGAGGCAACCCTACATGTAGAAGTGTGACAATGATATGAATCACGACCTCACAGTACCATTATCAAGCCGAGCAATCAAAAGTATCAAATACCCCTTATCAAAGCAAAACCATGTAGACATGTGATTGCTTAAATTGGAACATTTGCACTACTCATGGTTCAATCTAAGGAAGAGAAATACGATGCAACAACCACCTATGTCTAGCAAAAGTAGATGGGTTAGGTCTTGTCAAAGTATCAAGATGTATTCAACTCATCCACAAGGGGCCTTTTGCACTATTAATTGAAGCACTCGATTCACCTCAATCTTGGCACAATGTTACCAAATGGGTTGATAGATAAATGAAGAACATGAAATCAAGTGAAAAACTAAAGATTTAATTCAAAAGGGCTACCTTCAACGAAGTACTTCACCCTATAGGTGCTTGATTCTTCTTACCAAGACAATGGATTGACTATTGAATCTTTGCAACAACTATTGTACTTTGAACAGTATCACTATGAAGAACAGATGTCCTATTCCTCGCATTCATGATGTCTTAGACCAACTTAGGAGGTCCAACTTATTTACCAAGATTGACTTGAAATATGGGTACCATCAAGCTCCAATCTAGCCATAAAACGTGTGGAAGACTACCTTCAAATCCAACGAGAGAACGCTGGTAGTGCCCTTTGATTTGACCAATCCGCTTGCCACCTTCAATGGGATGAGCAACAACATACTCAATCCCTTAATAGAGTCCTTCATTGTTACCTATTTGAATGGCATACTCATATTCAGCAAAACATGGGAGGTACATTTTCATCACGAACAATAGGTGCTCTCAATCTACAACAATATAAGCTCTAAGGTAATAAAGAAAAGTGTACATTCAACATCGAGTGAATTCAATACCTCAGCTAAATTGTGGACAAGGACAGTGTTCATGTTGATCCCAAAAAGATATAGATCATCAAAGATTGGTCACATCTAAGAAATCTCAAAAAACTCTTAAACTTTTTGGGTTTGACCAACTATTCTTGGAGATTTGTGCTCAAATTCTCACCCCTAGAATGGCCTATGAATCAGGCACATAGAGGAGGCCTAAAAGAAAAAATTGTTTGGACAAAGTCACAACAAGAAGCAAGTACTTCACCCTATTGGATCTCGATTGTAATTGCGAAGAAAAAGTAAGGAATATTAGGTCTTTGCAATAACTATCATGCTTTGAACAAGATCATTGTGAACAACTACCATATCCTTGCATCAATAACCTCTCAGACCTTTGCAACAACAAGCCAATACTTCACCCTATTGGATCTTGGTTGTAATTACCAAGAAAAGTAAGAAATATTAGGTCTTTGCAATGACTATCATGCTTTAAACAAGATCATTGTGAACAACAACTATCATATTCCTTGCATCAACAACTATTATTGGAGATTTGTGCTCAAATCTCACCCTTGGAATGGCCTATCAATCAAGCGCACAAAGGAGGCCTAAAAGAAAAATTCATTTGGACAAAGTCACAACAACAAGCAAGTACTTCACCCTATTCTCGATTGTAATTGCCAAGAAAAAGTACGAAATATTAGGTCTTTGCAATGACTATCATGCTTTGAACAAGACCATCGTGAACACCAACTATGATATTCCTTGCATTAATAACCTCCCAGACCAGCATAGCAAGGTCAAGTATTTTACCAAGATTGACTTCAACTTTAGGTACCATTAAGATCTAATGTAGCTATTGGATGTGTGGAATATTCTCTTCAAATCCAAAGAGGGCATGCTCAAGTCATTGGTTGTGCCCTTCAATTTGACCAATTCACCTACCACCTTTATGTGGATGACCAATGACATACTCAAGCTCTTCACAAAGTACTTTTTTGTTGCAAATTTGAATGGCATACTCATATTCAACAAAACATGGGATTAACATTTGCATCATGTACAACAGCTATTCTCAACCATACAACAATCTACGCTCAATGTCAACACAAAAAAGTGTTCATTCAACATGGAGAGAATTTGATACCTTAGCTACTGTGTGGACAAGGATGATGTTCATGTTTATCCCAAAACGATACAAGTCATCAAAGATTCATCACTTCCAATAAATGTCATAAACTCCACAATTTTTTGAGTTTGGCCAACTTTTATTAGAGATTCATGTTCAAATTCTCACATTTGGCATAGCCTATGAACAAAGCACTTGAAGGTGGTCTAAAAGAAAAAATTATTTGGATAGAGTCACAACAACGAGCATTCACACAATTAAGCTAGAGGCTCTATTCACAACTACTCCTAGCTTGTTTTGATGCACAACAATCTTTTGAAATTGAGCCAGGTGCCTACTAATATGTGTTGGTTGCCCCAACTGGTGCCTATAATTCTCTACACAATAGCCATTTCTAATAATCAAGAATTTTAGGATGTTGGGCAACGAACAAGGGTTTCACAACCCTTATGCACTTTAGGCTGTGCAGACCTAGGTGGGTGTACCTTTTACCAATATCAAGACATAACCGACAATTGTAACAGGATATTGAAATAACACACTAGTTCTCATATACTATGACAAGGATTAGTAAAATTAATATGACAATTGGCTAAATTCCTTGTATACTTTAGACTCCTAACAATGAGAACACAAAATAATTAAGAATAACTTAAAAACAATTTGAGATTTATCATTTTAGGCTTCTCTAGATGTGGTAAAAGTTCAATTGCTCAGATTCGTGTCTTAAGTTATGGGTTACATAGTCATATAACCTTATAAATGTTTCTTGAACAACAACCTAAAACATATTCAATGGATAACTGACATTAATGCATTACAATAAAGTATCCTGCGTATGGCTTGAATTGCAATTCTAATTAACAATCCATGAATAACACAACACTCTCAATACTCCATTAACAACATTTAACCCATTACTTGAACAAAAGCCATTAATGAAATATTCGTTGCACAAATTTTCAAACATGAACTCAAAGATCCTTGATCATTTTATTCATGAGAAAATATTGAATTATACATTGGAGACAATTACAATTAAAGCATATATTCATATATTTGCATACTAAAATGTGTATTGTTGTTACATAAAATCACATTTATAGACTATCCTCTCTCTAACCTAGACAAGACTTAACTTCTCTAAACAAAGGCCAGCCCAACTACAATGTGCAAAATATTTTACAATGAGGCTCAAATCCCCTTATTTAGAAAATAATGAGCATCACAAACACTGTTAGAAGAATATTCCCTTTTCCTAACTAACTCAAAAGATTGTTGAGACAATATGGAGATTGCACTTGATGTCGAATATGTCTTTGAAGCCAGAGAATGAAGCTGAAAACAAAAACTGCTACAATTTTGTCGTTGAAGATCTTGAATGTGTTATTTTCCTTCTCATCAATCCAACTAGGATGTTCTCATTGAAACCTGATAACTGATTGAAATATAACTCAATGCTTATTCATTCTACTTCTCCATCCAAGATGCAAAATTCGTCTCTATAGGCCATTGAAATGTTGATAATTTTGCAATTTTTTTTAAGTGAGCAATGTATTTTGCATCCTTATTGAAGTTGTCCAGGTTTGACTCCAATTCAAATAACTCATCTAAGACGTTATTCAGTAACACTGGGTCTTGTTCCCCACTAGCACAAATGAATGAGGAGAGAGAAGGGACAACTATGCCAAATTCACTATTCCATTGGTTGAGTGGCTTGATAATTCATTGCTATCCAAAATACTTGGCATGATCTCCTCAATATTCTCCAAAAATTTGAATTTGCCTCTCAACTGCTACTCTAGTTTTGCTTGATATGATGCAACTTCTCCTAGCAAGGCAATCATTTGATGCGTGCTTACAAGACTATATGAAATGTCGGGGTCAAACCTGGAACTTTTGTAGGCTTGTTGCATTGATGTTGTCCTTCGAATCCATTTTCCTAGAACGTCTTTCAAATTATCTTGATGTTGCAAATATTGCACATAGGCATTCCTTAAATTGCTATATCCCTTCCATGTGTCTTCAAGCCTTTTGACTATTTTGGATAACCTATATCCAATTAGGTCATCAACCAAATCAATAATCTTTTTATTTTTGTCCTCTTTTGCTTCTTTTAATTGCTCCTCCAACTCCTTAATTTTCAAGGACATAGCATCCATGTCCTGCACTAGTACATCTGCTAAGCTTGATGGGGTTCTGACAATTGGAGTAGGAGCACTTTGTGGTGACGGTAGCAACAATTGGACTTTGTTGTACTCCATCAAAAGCGTTAAGTGATCTGCAAGCAACTTGTCAAAATCAGCTTGAAGCTTTTTGGTACCAACTTCACTAAACAATGCAGTATTTACAACTAAAGTAAGTACCTAGGGAGCTGAAATATCTAATAATCTCATGGCAATTAAATTCCCTGTCAAGTCCCCAATATTCCTTGCCATTTGTGGTTTATTTATTGATTGGGCCATAGCCCAAATAGCCAATGTCTCATATCTGGTATTAAAACTAGACCCAAAATATTCTTGCTCGGCCTATTCATCGATGGCAAAGGCTTCTTCGTCTTTCCTTTTGATTGTATCTAGGGCTATGGCAAAGGCTATATCTCAATCAAGCAATAAAAGTAGACCAACTTCGTGCATCATTTTTTCTACCTCTTCAAGGGTTGTATTGTTGACTTTCATGTCAACCTCTTATAGAATCTTTTTGATTATCCCTCTATCTAAAATCTTTTTTTTGCTTGCCTCTCCTTTGGCCTTATTTAATTTTTCATGAAACTCCTCTCTTTTTAGCCTCAGAACAAAATCTTTGAACTTTTTTTACGTTACAAATTCATCATCAAAAATGAATTGTGTACAAGCCAAGGCCCTTGTATCATTGGCCTCCTCTCCACCACTTCTTAGACTAACTGCTAGCCTATCTTGTGGAATATCAATGATTTACACTCTTTCGGAAGAAGGCATAATCTAGTTCACTTCCTCCTCCCCAACTACATTCTCTGCAATTTCCTCAGTCTCTTCTGCTTCTCCAACATCTATGCAATATGTAACTAAAAGTGGTTGCATAGCCTTCCTCTTATTCTTTTGCTGCTCTGCAAGAGATGCAATTGATTGAGCAAGTGCCTTTTGTGCATATTGTACCTCCATGGGTGCTTTGCCTCTTTTTGCTAGCTAGTATATCTCAACCATTCTCTGGGGGTCCTCCTCATGTTGTGGTCTTTCTTCTAGTTTCTTCCCTAACACCATTGCAGGCTTATATGCTAAAGATTCTATATTATCCATCATGATGTTGATCCTAGCGATAGGATCTTTAATTTCATGAAATTCTCTTGGATAATTAGGGTTATCTTTTTTCCTTTGTTCTTCTCCCTTCCAAATTGCAACCCATTTTGTCCTCTTCATTTTCACTTCATGATCAGTTAGGCAATTTTTTATCACATCTTCCTCAAATAGCACCTTCTGATAAAAATTGGACCTCCTAGCACTAGGTTTGACCCAGTTTATGAAACCCTCTAGGTCACAATCTCTTTTTAGGTCCAAGCCCATTTTATATGATTGCGGAATTGGATATAAAAATTCCACTCCCTCCTTGCTAGTGAGGACAAAGTCTGAAAATATAAGATCTGTTGGGAAGAAGGACCCCTTCTTATGACTCCTCAAATGAATTTTATCTGATTCATTTAGTTTCCAAATTATTTCCATGTAGGCCAACCTTTTTGGTACATATCTAGGCAGAATATGTGGCCTAACTGAAGACCCATAGATTATGATCACAATAGTATTTGAATGGAGATACCAATCTCCCCAATTGTGCTAAATGTCCAAACCAGGTACCCTTTCTTTTGGTCTTAGAAAATCCATTATCTCCTTTGGTAATATGTCTAATTGCGCACCAAGATATCTTAGTAGTTGCCTTATGAAGCACTCTTCAAATACCACATAGTTAGAATTCTAACAGTGCAAGTCCCAAATGTAAGTCCAACATTGCACTGGAAGTGGGACATTCTTGTCATCATGCAGCCTTATTTGTAGAACCTTATCCCAAACACTCCTTTGTCCATACAAAAACATGTGACATAGCAATGAGTACCATTTGAAGTGAACTACCCTACTATCACTTTTTATTGCCACCAATTGCTTGTCCATTCCCTCTACAATAAATGAGGCAAAATCAAATCCTTTGTTGAGGTCCATATTCTATATGTCAACAACCATCATTATTAGAGGCACTCGTATCTAAGTCTTGACATCCTTTCCCAAGACCTGGCATAAAGCATGATAGGTTTTTATGAAATAATCTTCAAAGATGTCCTCATTGAAGGGCTCCAACTCAACAGGGTTGAACCTTACTGCTTCTCTATTTGCAACCCTTATTTTGTTGTTTGGCAACCAGTTCACCCTATAGCTACCCCTATCACTTTGATACTTTTGACAAAACATTGAAATTTGTTGTACCCCAAATTAAAATTTTTGCTACACTTAGGCATTTTGAAGAAATGGTCAAAAGTCTTGTTAAAATTATCAAAAAAAGGTCAAAATTGGGAATTTGCATGTCTTGCATGAGGGTCAAAAACTCAATTTTTTAAAAATCTGACAATCTGGGTCTGCTCAGAGCGACTTAGTCTACAAAACCCAAATCTCAATTTTTTGGCCCAAAATTTTAGGAAAATTTTTATTTTTAGAAACTTTCTAAAAATAGAACCTTTTTCTAGGTTTTTTCTGAGTTTCTTCTAAAATGGATACTAGCAAAATTTTCTAAAAATAGAAAGTTTGGCTTCCAAGGCTCAAACCAATTTTGATTGGTTGAAAATACTTCCTCATCAGTCTAGCCCAATCAAAATCATCAAAAGATTAGTTTTGCCTTGATGGGTCTATTCTACTTTTTCAGAAGCCTTTTTAGGAGCTCAAAGGTCATTAATGGAGGTTGCTCAACTGCCAGGTGTCAAATTCAGAGTCTCAGGTACTACATAGATCAAGAAACAACAAAAGATGATCGAGGAATAAAGAACGAAGGAGGGAAGTTGGGGAATCTTGAAAATTGCGAAATTTTGACTAAGTCTGGAAACTCTAGGCGCCCCTACCCAATCACAGCGCCCATTAGAAATTTTTTTAGTTTCCAACAGTCAAAACAACGGTGAGCACAAGGAACGAGGGGAAAGTTGAAGAAGTGATAAAACTGACTAACACATGCCAGTAAAGGCGCCCCTGCTAGCCAGGAGCACCCAATCTTTCAAGGACTTTGATGACGGAATTAGGATTTGTGCTCCCAGAGAATGTTGCTCAAAATTCAGCAGGCTCCGTAGTGAATTCATCAGCACGGTCATCGAATCAATCAATCAGCTGAAATTCAAGATTGAATAGAGAAGTCTTGGCAGGGAAGCAAACTGCAAATCATAAAAAACATGGAAAATATACTGTCTGGAATCTTTGGGTGCCCCAGGTAGCCAGGGGCGCCTAGAGTTTTGAGCCACCTGATTTAGTGATTAGGGTTTGCAAATATGATCAATGTCTTTGGAATTCTGCCAACTATCCAATGGATGTCTTCGCCAAATCATCAGACCTTTCAATCACCTACAGTTTCATATCAAACTGAGGGCATAACACGAGGTTTCAAGTTTCAAATATGAAAATACTCAAAAAATAACTAAGCGTGGAGAGCATGGGCACCCCAAGTAGCCAAGGGCGCCCAAGCTTTTGAGGGGCTAAAAGTGTCAATTAGGGTTTGTAATCTCCAAGAATATTTCTTCAGATTCCAGCAAGCTCTCCAACGAAATCAACGTAAATTCATCAGACATGCCAGTCATCAAATATTACAAAATCAAACAAGCAAAGAAAAGTCAAAGGAAAGATAGAAACTCAGAAAAAACAACTTTGGCAAGGATGGGCACCCCAACTAGCCAGGGGCACCCAAGGATTTGAGGCCCCAAATCAGCTTTTCAGAGATGCAACTCCTAGAAGACGCTCCTCAAAATTCATCAAGCTATCCAACGAATCTAACAATCAATTCATCGAGTCAGTCTAGCTCTCAGAATTGCAAATTCATCGGAAGGGTTGAAGACAATGATAAAATTTGAAGAACATGAAAATGGCGCATCTCCTAAAAGATCCTCCTCAAAATTCATCAAGCTATCCAACGAATCTGTCAATCAGTTCATCGGTTAGTCTAGCTCTCATAATTGCAAATTCATCGAAAGGGTTGAAGACAGTGATAAAATTTGAAGAACATAAAGATGGCTAACACTGGAAGCCATGGGGAGATGCAGCTCCTAGAAGATGCTCCTCAAAATTCATCAAGCTATCCAACGAATCTAACAATCAATTCATCGGGTCAGTCTAGCTCTCAGAATCGCAAATTCATCAGAAGGGTTGAAGACAATGATAAAATTTGAAGAACATGAAAATGGCACATCTCCTAAAAGATCCTCCTCAAAATTCATCAAGCTATCCAACGAATCTGTCAATCAGTTCATCGGGTTAGTCTAGCTCTCAGAATTGCAAATTCATCGGAAGGGTTGAAGACAGTGATAAAATTTGAAGAACATAAAAATGGCTAACACTGGAAGCCATGGGCGCCCATGTGTTTGAAGGTCCAAATGATGTTTTTATCTAAAGTTGCCACCAAGATAATCTTCTCCAATTTGACCAAGCTCCACAACGAGATCATCAGCCAGTTCATAGGATCAATCTAGCGTCAAGAAATCAAGATCAAACTGAGGTCAAAATCAAGCAAAATTTGGAAATTTCAAGAAAATGGCTCTAAGTCTGCTAGCCAAGGGCGTCCAAAGTTCCATGCCTTTGTAATTTTTTCAAAATTTCATCTTTCAACATCAAAAAGTGTCCAAGTTCGATGCACCTGCTCCAGAGGGGGTTTCACAATTCTAAATTTAGGAAACAAAGTGTTTTTTTCTTCAAAACCTATTTAAGAGAGCTTTGTCTTCCATTATTCACATCTTTTTGCTAGTGGCGTCCAAGAGCAAGAGAGGAGAAACATAAAAAATTTCTTCATTTCAAGATTTGAAGGCTAAAACTTGGTGACTTTTTAGAGTTCTTCATATTTTCCCAATCAGGTTGCTAAGAGGCACACCTTTTCATGCTTCAAATTTCCAGAGCAGCATTTTTCAGAAGAAGGGGGTCACCTTTTTCAATTTTCAGCAATTTGGGTCAGCTTGGTTCATGATTCTCAACAACTTTGGAAAAAATTTCAACTTTCAAGAACTTGCTTTTTTCTCGCATGTCCAAGAAATCTTCAATATTTTCAAAATCTAATGAACGGGGTTCATCCAAAACGTGATTCTACACAAAACCCAACTCTCAGCTTTTTTCAAAAAAATCCTAAAATTTTAGGGTTTCTGCTTTTTCAACCAGCCATCAACAATTTTCAAAATCGGACGATCTAGGTCTTCTTGCAACGAGATTCTCAACAAAACCCATATCTCATATTATTTTTGAAAAATCTGCCCGTTTGAAGAAGAAAAATCAGCAAGCTATTTTTAGCTTTTGTGCAAAACTTGTCAGAGCATAGCCGAGTTTACTATCAAAATTTAAGTTTTTCAACATGTAGTACTCTCCCATCGAATTCAAAACCAAGTCAGTGTTATATCATGATTTCATCAAGACTTCTGAAACTGATTTGCATCATATAAAACCAGTGATCGATTTGCATGCTTTGCAAGACACATGAAATGTTGCAGTCAGACATCTTGGTCATTTTGAGTTGTTTGCAGCCTCAGGCTAGACAATGTTGAGAAGTGCTTTGAGCAAAAGGACAAGTATTAGAAAAGAGTTGTACAATTTCCATTGATAATTCAAGAGAAGTGTCAAAAGCATAAAAGTTGCAAAAGATATGTTGAAGCAGGAGGATATATTTATAAAAGGTCATCACTCCGGTTGCAGAGCCGTTGAAATCAGCAAGATACAATAAAGCAGATGAAGATGTCAAAGATTCTCTAAGTTCAATTGCAGAAGGTGAAGAGATCCTGGAAAAGCAGAATTCTGCTATAGATAGTATCAATGCACCTGATAAAGAGGCAGTTTCCAATTTTTAGCGAATGTGGTTGAGATTTAAAGCAGCAGTGAACTTGAAGCTCTCTTCAAGCTTTCTTTCTATTCTTGTCTCATTCCTATCCATTCTTTGAAAGAGAAAAGAAAATATCAAGTTGTAATAGTTGGCAATTTCCCTGTTTTTTGCTTTCTTAGGTTGTTAGATAGTTATCTTGTTTTAGTTTTAGAAATAAAGCTTGCATGTTGGCAAGTCTTGTTGTAAAAGCAAGGAGATTTTAGAGTTCCCTACTCCTCACTTGCGTATAAATAAGGGCAGCCTTGCCCATTTTTCTTTAACGGTTATTGTGATAGCAAATTGTTGAGCCTACTTTGCCTGCAAGTTGTTGTTCAGTTTCAGTTCACTTAGTGTAAGAGCAAGCTTGTATGGCTACCTTTGTTGCAAGATATTGTTTAGTTCATGTGTTACTTGTGTCAATGTATTCTGGTTGATCGCTAAGCTGTAAGCCTATTATTGCTACAATCCTGCTGTCCCAAAAGTGTAATCTTTGTTACTTGAAATTTGAGAAAATAAAATCTTATGCTTGCTTTGTTGCTTTGATCTATTGTCTCGGATTTCTGTTCTGTGTGTTCTGCTTATATAACCTTTATTTCAGCTTGCATTGAAAGTACAATAGATGTGCATTGGAAGAAAGTTTAAGTATTTGTGTCAAAGAATCATTCCTTGTTCATTTCTAACTCTCAAGCTCTGAGTTTACTTAAGTAGTTAGAAACATCATTAGAGTAGGCTTAGTCGTAGTTAAAATTTTAAAGAGAAAATCTCAGCTACGGCGTGTTGGCGTTTCAATAAGCACCTCTGGAGTGCTTATTGGAAACGGACAACTATTGCAAGTGTTTTAGTAAATGCTCTTCAAATTATAGAGAGGAAGATCCCTCTTTGCTGATGTTTTGCATAAAAAGTAAAGTAAACTAATGTTCCTATCTTGTTTACTTAGCGGCAAGACACAAGGATGCATAAACACAATGCGTTGCAGCTAAGGTTTTCTCTGGTTTCTGCAGATCTTAACTACAACTAAACTAGCTTTTAATCTATCCTATCTCCTCAAGATAAACAGCGCATGAGGGCATAGGAGCGGGAATGGATGGTTGGATTACTTGGGCCGACCGTCTCGCCAGAATGAGTATGAGGCTCTAAACTCTCAGATCTATGCTGAAATAAGGCTTTATGCAAGCAATCACTCTTTACGATAAGATGGATCTCAAGCTTTCCAAGGAGGAGGAACCCTTGTCCGAGGTATAGACTAGGAAACAACTCACTAGAAACAACAAATTACGATGATTTGGCTAACAGGATTCCCGAGGAGGTGATGACACCTGTCCAAAGTGTAGGCTGAAAGACAACTCATTACACAACATCAAACGATAACTATTAAAATCAAAATATCCAAGGAGGGGGAACCCCTGTCCAATGAGGAAACAATAAGTTATAAGAACAAAACGTTTGAAAGAACTCAAATCTTTAGATCAAATTGCATGTGCCTTTTGATTTCTTTCTTCAAGCTTTCTCAACGAATTACAAAGAATTGGGACATGCAAAGGTACGAAATCATACACAATTGCTCATCAAACCAATTAACTCTCATCCAAGAGTGAACAAATATGCACTTTCAAACTTGTTGGCAACAATGACGCAGCAATTTTGCGTAGTAAATAAAGGTTACCAAATAATGAGCTCAAGGCTCTTATTTATGGAACTCAAAGGAGTGGGCAGCCCCAATGTCTCCTT
>VDFB02260981.1:0-49019 GCA_007258455.2 Sequoia sempervirens | reverse complement strand
CTTTTCGTTTCATCAATTTTGGGTAAAAAAAAGTCGTCATCCACATACCCTACACATACCCATTATATTGCCACTTTTTGGTCCATCATGATCCTACACATACCCACTCACAATACTTATTTTTTCATTTTACTATTTATTTATTATTATTATCTCTCAAATACTTCAAATTTATGAAAATATTCTCCCATCAAGAAAAATCCTTCTATTTATCAATATAATATTGTCAAATATTTAATTTATTTATAACAATAATAATAAAATAAAATAAAATATTTAATTATAGTTATTAACAATTCTTAAAAAAATATATTTTGAGTTTATATTGATTTTTTTATTAAAATATATTTAAGAATTAAAGTGGGATATGATTGATTTATTTAATGTTATTTTAAAACTAAGTTAATCATAAATAAGATATATTACAAGAAACTTTATAAAAATTCAACCATGTTTCCAAAATTTTATGTATAAAAGAAATTGGTGATGTCTAAAACTTAGTAAATAAGAATATGTTATGTTATGGAAGTTTTTTATAAAATAGAAAAATAAGTATAAATATTTTATGAAAATGAATGGTGGGGATGTAGTTCATATATAAGTGTGCAAGCTTGTATTAAAATATTTGAAAAAGTATTTAATATTTCAATTTTTATTCAAATGGTATGCAAAGAATGAATTTTTGAGATTTTAATGCTTTATAAGACAAAATAGTTTAAATGACCACAACAATGAAAAAAGAGAAAAAAAAGTACAATAATTATAATACAAGTAGAAAACATAAATGTAAGAAAAAAAGTATGATAAAAGATGAGGAGCACATCAATTGTGGCACAAATGAATAGCAAACCCCTAAACCAAGAAACTAGAGGAACCTAAATTTTTTGTCAACATGGTGAGAGAGTATGCATTTGAATCCATAAATCTTTCATCACACCAAATTTATTGGAAAAACATAAAAGAAGGGAGAGACGACATAAAAAAATTTAGGTATTACATAGAAAAAAAAAATTGGGTTGTTATTTGAGTGGATTCAAAGCACTCTAATTCTTTATATCATCCCTAATTAATTTTTAAAAATGAAAAGCTAGAGAAGTAAAACATAAATATAAATTTAATATAAATAAAAAATTAAAAAAAGTTAACATTTTTTTGTTAACATAATAA
Source organism: Sequoia sempervirens (assembly GCA_007258455.2). Classification (NCBI taxonomy): domain Eukaryota; kingdom Viridiplantae; phylum Streptophyta; class Pinopsida; order Cupressales; family Cupressaceae; genus Sequoia; species Sequoia sempervirens. The sequence continues at coordinate 47,852 of VDFB02260981.1, read as the reverse complement.
GAAGATTCCACGAAATCTACTAGGGGGTTGGGTGTTCATCCTCATCCTTCTTTTGTTGATGCTATGAAGTCTAAGAGGCTAAGGGAGGGCTCAATGCATCCTTTGCGGTGTGTAGACAATGCCCCTGTTATCTCTCTTGTTAAGGAAGTTGCTTAAAATACTGCTTTTTTACTCTAAGAATGCTCTTATTTGTAGATTTTATTGTTTGTGGCCTTCCCTCCCTGATTTGCACCTTTGGATCACCAACCATTGCTCTCCTCTGGTTGATGGTTTGATGGAGATTTACCCTTCTGAAAGGGGTTCTTTGTTGTTGGTTTCAGCTCTCCTAAAGATAGACAAGCTATTTTAGACTATGGTTTGTGGGTTTGCGACTCTCATCCCCTCTCCATTAGACCTTGGTTTTATTATTTTAATCCTTTGAATGAACCCTTAGATGTTATGCCTATTTGGGTAATATTTCCTTATCTTCCCTTATAGTTTAGGTGCTCCTGTACCTATGAGGGCATTGGTAATGCTATTAGTAGATTCTTGAGAGTGGATAAGGCTTCCAATATTTTTACTCATACCTCGTTTGCTAGGATCTTGGTGGAGGTTGATCTTTCGACGGCTCTACCTGGTGAGCTATTTTTGTAGGTAAATGATTGGTCATGGTCTCAAATGGTGGATTATGAGGGTTTTCCATTTCACTGTTGACATTGTTTTGCTATTAATGACTTGGCACATGACTATTCTCATGGCTCCCGCACTATTTACTCTTCTAAATGGTGGAAGAACTCACTCCGTGAGAACTTGAGAGTGTGCCCTGCTATTGATTCAGCTTCTTTTGATGAAGATTCAAGGCCTCCTCCTTCTGTGAGGAAAAATAATATTGATGATACTTCTATTGCTCCTACAAAATCTCCTTTGTAGGTTATTTCTGCTTCACATGAATTAGTTATGGTCGATGCTCCTCCTCCTATGGATACTGTTGATGCCAAAATTGGACAAGGTAACAACCTTATGGGAAACTCAGTTAATGGTGGGACCAATTGCACTAAACTGAGTGACCTCTGGATTTTTAAAGAAGCTAGATTCTTCTGTAATTGAGGTTTTTGGAATGGGAAAAGGAGTGAGATATAAAAAATAAAAATCTAACTAAAGTGATGCTTTTGAGATACGATTTAAGGGCCTGTTCAACAATTTGCTAAGTCCTAGAATAACAGAAATCACAGATGAAAACCTGAATAATTTATCCAATAACATAAAATAATTCTCATAGACATTTACTAAAAATAAGAGTAAAATACATGGTCTAAACCAGCAAACTTGTATTGAAATCATAATTTTTTTGCAAATAAAAAACTCAGTACAATAATGGAACAGTATAATGTTTTATCAAATAGCCTAAGAAAATAGAAAGGTTGAACAATGGCATAGTCTCAAAGTCTTATACAATAATTTAAAAGTAGTACAAAAGGCCTGGTGTCTTTCATAATTTTTTTTTGTATCTTTCAAACTCATTTTTGGATGGAAGAAGTATATATAGAAAATAATCCCACTGCCTAGCAAACTAATAACAGAAAATATTTTGAATCACAAACAATGATTCATGCAGCAATGATTTCCCATGGCTGATGCAACAAAAAAAGATTCTAGCCATGAACATGGTCGCAATGAAGCTAGATACATCCCCTAAAAATGATGGTAGTGGTCCTAAAAAAACATCGAGCCAACATGTGTCACCTACCCACAACTCAGTAGTTAGGACATGTGGCAATATGGCAAGGCATACCACTCACTCTTTCCTTCCTCTTAATGAAATATCCGCAGAGGAGAGACGTGGTGGCATGTTGGATCCTGTGGTTCATTCCTCCCTTCTTCTGATCAAAACTTGCATTGGGAAGACACATAGAGAATTCTTCATTGTTAGCGCTGACCATGGGGTCCACCAAAAGTGAACACGAAAAGATACTACATGGCACTCGGACGGGGCCCAGTTGAAAAGTTAAGGGAAGCATCCTTGAAGTGTTTGCAGTGTTGACACATGGAAGCATGGTGCAAGCCTATAGAAGAGTGAAGGGAGAAATCTCTATGAAGAGAGCCTAGCAGACACATGGTGGTAGTGGATGAAGTTCTTCAAAAAGGGGCCTGATGATCAAAAATATAAGGTGTGGGCTAGATTTAGCAAAATAAAAATAACCCAAAGGGAGCTCAAGGAAATTTATGTCCACATCTTTTGGTGACTACCAAGGGCATTTCTCCTATGGAACAAGGAAGCCAAAAAATTTTGGTTCGTAGACTAGACCACATCCCTTAGTAGATGCAGTTAGAGCTTGGAGAGAGCGTTCTATAGAGGAATCTAGTCGGCCTCAGATGGTTTCAATATGTTGTGCAGATTCTCTTGCGCTCCATGCAGATTGATCATTTATTTGTATGGTAGTTTTGTGGATATATCGGCCCTAGATTCGAGTTGGAAGAGTAGTCATGCTATTGGGTGAGCGCAACCCTCAATATTCTCTATAGTATGGGGCTAACTAAGGCTTTGAAAAGTGGATGTGTCTTGCTACTTCTCTTCAATCTTTGCTACAATTTGCTCTTTTTTTTCCACTGAGTCATCAAAAAGGAACGAGGAGGGTAAGTGTATTTGAGTTAGCCAAGAGAACTTCACTTGCATTCTATTCATAGTTTGGCCCAGTGTTGCAGCACACTTGCTAGCATGGAGGATCGTTGCGTGGCAGTTGATGAATTCCTTTACTATTTTAGCAGTGGCTTTCCAGCCCTTGATCCCTACACTCACAAAGTCCTCATCTAGCACCGTGTACAACTTATCCAGCAATTTTTTTGGCTCAAGAACCTTTTCCGCAATGAATTGTGGGAACCGCTCAATCGTTCCATGAACTTCCCTACCTAAACTCATTGCCTCCGCCATAAATTGGAGTTTTGGCTCAAGAGTCAGGCAGAAGGCCTTAACCTTTTCCCAATATGAAACATATAGTCATTGGGCTACTTAAAGGAGGTACAAATGGGTAGCAGTGGGTTGGGGAAAATTCTTCAAAGATTTGATCTTTGTATCCCTTGAACCAACATCCTGTGTCAGTTTTGTAATCTTCTTGTTTGCGACTGAAAGCTATCCCTATAGGTTGCTTAATTTGGAAAGCCAGTTTTCTTTGGCTCGATTTTTTGTTTTTTGATTCCCTTTCGAGGGAACACTTCATCTCCTAGAATTCATTCTCCAATTGAGCATGTCGGTCCCCAAAGTTTGCATCCTTTTGCTATATTTTTTGCTGTAATTGAGTGTGTTGATGCTCAAACACTTCATTTTTTTATTGCATCTCCTACTCCGCTCGAGCCAACTGGACCTAATATTCTTGGTTTCTCTGTTATAGATCAGTGACCAGGTTGAGATCATAGGATGTGAACTTTGCAAGTTCCTCCCAAATTTTATCCTACTCTATTTACGCTTGCTATGATAAGCACACAATTTCTGCATCCTTTTCCTTTTCCACCAACAAGAATTTTATCCTCTCCTTGATAGTTTTGAGCTCTTCTTCTCTCTTCTCTAGCTAGCGACCATACTTGAGGAAGTTAGTGGTCAACACAACTCATTGTGTCTCTTCCTGAGCTCAACTTTATCTTGCAGTCAGGCTATGCTCAGATCAAGTCCCATAGCATACATGTGATAATCATCAGGTTGCATTTCTCCCTGCTATTTGATGACGGTTGGATGCATGGTTGCAAAATGTAGCGATTGATGAGCCTCACTGAAAATTGTCTGCACCTTTGGCTTTGCTGGCTTCTTAGTAGCCTTGCAATTTTTCTTCTAGATCTTGATAGCCCATGCTTATTTATTTTTATCACCATCTGACAAAAAATATGCTAGCAACCTAATGAGCCAACCTATGAAAGGTGCATTGGGAGGAAGAGTGAAAGGGAACAAGAGGGTAGTTATTATGGTTGAATTTTTCCTTGAAAGATAGATTGTTTGTGGGGAGAATGGAGGAATATGCCAAAGCTTGGTCTGTGAACCAATGGGAGGACTCAAGGGAAGTAGTGGTAGTAGCAGAGTCATGGCAGATTCCATCTACTAGGTGGACTGGGTCGAGGCTGACATAGTAGTAGCAATAGGGGTATCAATGGCAATCATGGAGGCAAAAGGTGAAGTGATAGAAAATGTAGAATGGGCTCTAGCGAATGGTGGAAAGGTTCATGAAGGAGTGAAGGAAAATGGTCTCACTTGGGAGAACTGAGAGAAACCTCCTGCAATCATTGCAGTAGAGGCAGAAAAAGAAAGGCCAAAACTTGAAGTGAGGGGCACCGCGGATAGAGCAGGAGGAACTAAAGATTGTGAAGCAAGAGAAGAGGGAGTGAAAGATACCTATGGTGCAGATGATTGTGCTCTATGGCTTGCCATTGGATCCTGGCTTGTTGTGGGCTCCTTCAAACCTTCTTCAGAAGCTGCCTCTATGTGCTACTTTTTGGTTGGTGGGGAATCTTCCACCTGTATGGCCTCTAATTGTTGTTGTGGGGATGTTCTAGACCTTTTTGGGGTCCAAGTGCATGTATGCGAGGCTCCCAACTGTGATATTTTCACCTTCACATTTGAAGAAGCCTTGCTAGGTTGCTTCGTTTCCTTTTCTTTTTATTGTGTTGGTGCCATCTTTACTTCTTTTTCTCTCCTTTCGCTTCCCCATATAGGTTCTAGCCTCATTTGGTTTGATATCTTCATCACCTCTCTGGTTTATACCCTCATGTTTGTCATTACACAACTTATCAAATTTGTCATCTGACTCTATGTCCTGATAAGGGGCATTAGGGCATTTGATCTCTTGGCATTAAATCCATAAATATTTAATCCTTTCCTCACTCTAGTTTTGACTTCTTGCTAAATATTTGCAAAGGTTGACCCCTATTTGGCACTTCTCATCATACTTCACCACAGGAAAATAGAACATGAGCCGTGGCAGTCTTGTATCATCCATAGGAATATGAGCCAAGTCCACCAACAAATCATCCTCATCTTCCAGGGGACTTTGCTACTTTTCCCAATAAGGTCGGGGGTTGTGGGTTACCTTGATGAATGTGTTTCCTAAGTCATTGAAGGGGTTGTACTACCATTTTTCACAGATCAACACTAACCCCAAATGAGCCATGTTTTCTTCAAGCAACTTATGTGTCTTCTGTTTCACCATTAATACCCACTTGAAGGTTAGTGGTCATTTGAAGAATCCTATCTTTCCCTTTCCTCCACAAAAAATATTGTCGATAATTGCCATCTATCGGAACATTTCAAGGGCCAATCTCTATCTGTTACACAATCTAGGAGCTAGAATGGTTCCTCGGTAAAGTCACACATGTGGATGAATGTAAAATCCCTCCCAAGGAACCAGTCACATTTAGGAGTGAAACTCTGCATCCACCTCATTTGGTTGGAAAAAATTCGATAGAGATCACCATCCTTACTCAAGTCTCGTAGAATCAAAGTTAAGAAAACTTTCAAAAATGCATAATAGTCATGTGTTTCGGAAAGGATGGGTGTCCATACAGAAATTTTACTTTTGTATCCATTCTTAGTAAAAATAGATAACGAAACCTTTTTATTGAAAAAGTCAGGGATTTGGTATAAAAACATATGAGCCAAGAAAGAAGGAAACCTAAACTTATTCTACATGCAGTACTCCTTGATTTGGCTCATAATTTCATGGTAGATGACTTCTACAATGTCATACCAGAATAAGGATTGTTGCCTACGCAACTAAAAACCCAAACCTAGTTGAAATAACTGCACAAATTTGTCTTTGTCCATTCCACAAAAAAATTCCATCATCGAGAGTGCATCTTGCATATCTTGTTTAAAAGTGTTGTGCGCAACTGCAATTTGTGGAGGCTTGTTGCAATCTTCCTGGGGCCTCCATGTTTCCTAATTATAAAAGACCATAACTTTTTCTCTTCCTCTCCAAAAGGTGCACACATCTTTTGGAGTGAATGAATCCATTATGTCCACATTACAGTGACTTACAGGGATGCATAGCATGCTCTAGATAGTGTCTACGCTGATGTTAACTCTCAGCTCTTGACCCTTGATGGTGTTGGTATCTATGTTGAAATTTTCAATTCCCTCGTGAACGAGCTCTTGGAAGTAATGCACAAAGGCAACCATATATTGCAGAAGACCATTGAACCACAACTTGTAAGCCATTTTCTATTGGTTATCAGCCACTTTCATTCTTTCGCAAGCTCCCGCCCTAAGAGTCTTAGGGTTCTTCATGAGGATGGGATCATGAATGTTATCCCATTCCTCCTTTATTTAGATCTAGTCCCTGTGAGTTTTTTTCTTTTCCATGAACTGCGTGTGCATCCATTTTGGTTTTTCTAGCATCCTAGGTGACACGTAAGAGATGTCATAAAAAATATTAGTTTTTGGTGCTGCTATCATGGCATCAAAAAAGCTTTGGGTTGCCTCAACCTACGCTTCCATTTGAGAACTTTCAGTGATTTCAAGGTACTATAACCATATATTGCAGAAGACCATTGAACCACAACTTGTAAGCCATTTTCTATTGGTTATCAGCCACTTTCATTCTTTCACAAGCTCTCGCCCTAAGAGTCTTAGGGTTCTTCATGAGGACGGGATCATGAATATTATCCCATTCCTCCTTTATTTAGATCTAGTCCCTGTGAGTTGTTTTTTTTTCCATAAACTGCGTGTGCATCCATTTTGGTTTTTCTAGCATCCTAGGTGACGTGTAAGAGATGTCATAAAAAATATTAGTGTCTAGTGCTGCTATCATGGCATCGAAAAAACTTTGGGTTGCCTCAACCTACGCTTCCATTTGAGAACTCTCAGTGATTTCAAGGTACTATGAACTTTTGCAACGTTCAAATTTTCTGCAATTCACTTCACTCTATCTACACCCAAAATGGTTTTCTCTAGATAGCATACTTGGGAAGCTTTTACAATGTTAGCATTTTGCATGCAATACTTAGCAATTTATTTCTTGTAGTGGTAGACAACAATTTCCTTTTAGCATTTAATTTGGCATGTACCACCAACTCCTTTGCTCATGTGAAATGAATTTCTTGCTATTTTGAAAAGACAAGAATTCATAATGACAATTGACAATCATGTCGTACAGCCTGAATTTCCTTAGAAATTGAGTTGGAAATTGAAGGTGTTTAAACATTTTGCATGCTTAGGAAATTAATATCCTAAAAGGAATAATTAAGCCAAAGATATAATGAGTTCTTGAAAAGATATGGGTTCCTCCTTGGATTTTGAGAAGCACTTGTAGCATGACACATCAACACACAACAATTTGTACACAACAGATGCAACTAGGTGGAAAATTCGAATTGGGCTCTGGTTGGATTTTGGAGTAGGCACTTGATTAGCATCATGCTTATGGCATGCAGATACCTCACATATTTCTATAAATAGAACCTAAGACAATAGAAAAATTAAACATAGTAATTAGAAAGAATTGGTATTAGGTGGTTGGATAGAATTAGCATTAGGCGACTGAGTAGAATTTACAATCATGAATACTCCCATTAGGATAGTTTGTAACAAGTCTTAGATGAATTTTCTCACTAAAATCTCCAATAGGTGTTTGAAAAGAATGACCAAAAACAAGCATTCACTAGATATCATAGGCATGAAGTGGGTGTTATGTCGAGATTGTGTGGAATATGAAGATAAGTACAGAGTCATTACCAATGTTTGTTCTCATTTTGTCATGTCTCTGCTTGATATCTAGGTTCCCAAGCCAATGATTATTTGTTTGGTACTGGAAATCTTCCTGAAGCGGTACCTTGGAGGCCTTGGCAAGATTGTGGTGAATGTTGCATATGGTCTAGACCTTCCAACGATGTGACCTTTGTAAGTACATTGAAGAAGATGCAATAGTGCCATGGGTATCGTTCTTGAGTGGGTATCTAGTCCTATCACATGAAGAACATCGTCAAAGGGGTACTCATGCCTACCACTTCCTATTTTGTTGCTACAATGTGGTGCCCTTCTACAATGTTGTCTGGTATACCAACTTCAGGAACCTAGTGTTCCCTCTACCACTTGCCATTACTCTTGTTGTTGTTGTTGTTGTTGTTGTTCATGGTCCTCCTGCTCCTGTTGATTTTGTTGATGAAGTTGTCCTAGATGTTTCTACTAATAATGATGCTCCTGCTTAAGATGTACTCCTCTTTCTCTATTTTAGAGAAAATCTCTCTTAGTTTGTTTTTTGTATATATGCCTAAAAAAGGCCTTTACTATATATATATATATATATATATATATGAAGAACCTACATACTTATATAGATATACTTTAAAATTATGGCCTCAAAGACATTTTGAAAATGTATTTATCGTAACATATATATATATATATATATATATAATGGATATACAACTTATATCAATATCCTATCTCCTGGACTTCTTGCAATTCTGTAATATGGGCTCTCTTTATCTTCACTTCTTGAGTGTACCTTTTCAATTTTGTACATATGGGTTCATTTTATTTTTGCATATGAGATCATTTTATTTCTATGTGCTTCTTGCAATAATGGGTTCCATTTATTTTCTTGCTTCATAGCCCTGTGGAATTTATTGAAAGATCGGTCAAAAAAAACACAAAGGAAAATAATTACTATACTTACATATTTACACTGGAAAAATAATAATGAAGCTTAATTAAACAATTTTAGCTGGATTCTATTAACTTGAATCCCCCAATGCTTCCTTCTCCATGTTTTCTAATTCAAATGTGTTGTGTTGTTTGCATTGAATTATTCTAAAAGGGCCTTCCCATAGACTATCGAATTTTCCACATTGGCCCAACTTCACAACCCTTTCATTGAACTTTAATACTAGGTCTCCACATTTTAGACCCTATTCCAAAGCTTTCTTATCAAACCATATTTTAACCACCTGCTAGTGGTTAGACATGGCTATTAGGGCCCTTTCCATTTTTTCTTGCACTTCCAGCATCTTAGCCAACCGAACCTCCATGGTTCCGTTTTCATAAACTTCTAGGGACTTGAGTAATTGTAGTGTAGGAATCTCCATGGAGATGGGCAATAGCACCTCTTTTCCATACACTAACTTGTATGGCGAAGTCTTGAGGACTTGCTTGGGAGTTATGCGGTCTACCCAGAGTGTTGAATGAAGGTTCTTATGCCATTCTCTCTGATTTTCCAACCCAATCCTTTTCATGAGTCAAACTAAATTATTGGTAGTAGACACGGCCAAGTCATTCCTATGCGGGTAGTAATTTGATGACATTTTCAAGAATATGCTATGCATGAGTGCAAGTTGACATACCTTAGATCCTAGGAAAGCCTTGGTGTTGTAAGAGATGATGGTATTTGATGGGTTGAATATCGTCACCAGCTCCTCAAGGAAGTCCACAATCTTCTCCTTCATCACATTCTTTAGGTGCATGGCCTCAGTCCATTTGGTGAAGTAGTCCATCGCCATGAGGATCCATTTGTATCTAGTGTGAGAGGTGGGATTAATAATCCTGATGAAATCAAGGCCCCATTTTGTGAATGGCTCATCAACCACTATAGGATTGAGAGGCATTGCAAAAAAAATTCTTCTTCTTGTGAAGAATTGGCATTCTTTGTAGACTTTTACCAACAAGTATGAGTCATTGAATAGCATAGGCTAGAAGTACCCAGCGCACATGGTTTTGATGGTCGTGGTTTTTGTAGAGAAGTTTCTACCCACGAGACTACTGTGGAAAGTGTCAAGAATTCTCTTCGCTTTCTCTGTGGTGACACACCATAGTAGAACACAATTGAAGTTCCTTTTGAAGAGGACCCCTTCAATAAGTGTGTATCCATTATACTGAAATCTATAGAAACTTCTCTTTTGAGAAGGTAGCCCCAACAGAACTTTCTATTTTTCCTAAATCTCACTTTGTCTACTAGCCAGTAGCCTTCGGAGTCGAACTTATTTGTTAGAACCAACTCCAGTTGCTTTTCTTCAACTATCATTTCCTCATCATGCGCCAAATATTCACATAGTCCCCTTCCTCAGATGGTCTTTGTAGGCCTGACCTCAATGTCATATTCAAGGATCTTAATGATCCAATTGGCCCTCTTTTCAGTTATTTTTCCTTCCATGATATATTTTTGCACATTGGAATGCATGACATAAACAACCACCTTGTTGCAAGATATAAGATGTTGAAACTTCTTGAGTCCCCTTACAATTGCAAACTCTTTCCTCTCAACGAAGTTGTAATTCGTCTCATAATATTTTTACGTCTAGGAGTGAAATGCTCTCAGATGTTCTCCCTTTCCTTCATTATCCTTTTGAGTTAGCATAGTAACAATGTTGGATTTTCTATTGAATACATACATAATGGAGTCCTTCAATAGGTCTTGATTTACTAGAACAGGAGATTAGGAAATAGCATCCTTAACCTTCTAGAAGGATTTTCTAGCTTCCTTTCTCCATTTGAATAATTGATCCTTTTTTAGCATAAGGGTGATTGGTCTAATTATTCCTAGAAAATCTAAAATGAATTTTCTCACAAAATTTACCTTCCCCAAGAAATACTGGACTCCTTTCTTGTTGACCGGTAGGGGGAGTTACCTGATTGCTTTTATCCGCTCTAGATCAACTGCGATTCCTTCTTTGGACACTACATGTCCTAACAATTTATCTTGTGACACTCTGAAAACACATGTTTTTGGGTTTAGGGATATGCCTAACTCCTAGAATTTTTTGAAAACCATTTCTAGGTGATCAAAATGATCATCCTTAAGACTTGGAGAATACAATAAGATCATCTAAATAGATCAAGATAATCATGTTGATCAATTCCCTGAAAGAAAAATCCATTGCACACTAGAAAGTGGCTTCCACATTTGAGAGGCCGAAATAAATTTTATCATATGCAAAAATTCCCCACTTTGTAGTGAATTTCATTTTGTTTCGGTCCTCTTCTTTGACCTAGATCTAGTTGTAATCGAAAAAGTCATCTAGTAGAGAAAAAAATTTTGATCCTTCCACTGTTTGCAAGATTGACTCCATAGAAGGAAATGGGTATTGGTCCTTTAGGGATGCTCTATTTAGGTCTCAAAATTCAACACATAGGTGAATGTCTCCATTCTTCTTTCAGATTGGAACTAGTTTGGATACCCATGTGTTGTGCTTGATCGAGAAGATGATCTATGATTGAATTAGCTTTTCCATCTCTTGAACCATTAGTGCCTCAACCTCGGGATTCATTGGTCTCTACTTCTAGCAGACTGGTTTTGCACCTTCCATAAGCTCTATTGTGTGCTGGATGATGTCAGGATCATATCCCTTAAGGTCATCATATGACCAAGCCACTACTCCATCATACTTTTCACAGAAGTTGATGAGCCTTTCTTTATCATGATGTGGGACATCCTTCCCACTTTTGAGCTTTCTTCCATCTCTGAATTGAAGTTCTACATAGTCACTTTTGTCTGCTACAAACTTCCTTTTATTATTCCTTGCATCATCACAATAAAATAGGTTTTCAAGAGTGACCAACCCCTATGGAAGATTTTTGGACTTCAGCTAAATTATTTGCCTGTTGTAGGCCTCAAAAATGTCTAGTTGGAGTTGCTCAATGAACTCTCCCGAATGTTGGATGAATGAGGTAATGTGTTCATCACTTTTCAACACTTTCTAGCTCTGATCATTATTTGGAATTTTCAGTTGGACTATCACTCGTAAAGAGTTTTTGTTATGAATTAGGTTAGATGTAGGATCAAATTGAGATCCAATTGTGGCCATGTGATCTGTATCATCATTTTTTTCTTTGGGCACTCTTTGGATGTTGAAGCCTTCAAAACCTTTGATCAGGTCCTAGGCTCTATTTCTATAGGATCGCATGTGAACATTCTTTGCAGTGGAGATCCCTCAAACTTGATTTACAATTAGCTCAGAGTCTTCAAACACCATTAATTTCTTGATTCCCATCTGCTCTAGAAGGCTTAGACCTTGCACTAGGCCTTCATATTTAGCTTCACTACTCAAAAAAGTGAACTAGAAGTGGAAAGATCAGATTGTTTTATCATTGGATACAGTTGTCAAACATATCCCATCTTGTGCACCAACTTTGCATCTTGCTCCATCAAAGTGTAGAATCCATAACTCTAAGGCTTGACCACTTTTAGGTTCCTTCTCGACCTTCGGAAGTGCTTGATCTTCATCATAGATGACATAGGTCCCGAACTCATTGGCATGATAGTTTTCAAAAGGATCAGTGTCTATATATTCACTAAAGAGGACCTCTTCTTGATCAGTCTGGTCTTCCGTCACCTTTTCATCCTCTAATAGCTCAGTGAAATACATTTCGTCTTTGGTAAAAGAGGTATGAGCGGCTTCAAAGTTGATCATGGCTTCATCAACCACATGTTTAGAGTGTAGAGGTTCATATATTATCTTCATTTTAGCTTTGTTCTTAGTCCTAAGGATCAAATGTGATGAATCCAAAGAAAGGTATCTGCCTATCTTTTAAGTTAATTCTTGAGATAGGAAGAGGCTGGACATGGGAGCAACATCTATGATCATAGTATTTTGTAGAACTATGATGCTAGGGTAGGAGAATAACATTAAGGGGAGGTCTTTGATGACACCTATGGTTTTTGAATTTATTCCCATCAAGTGCATAAGCCCCCTTTTTAAAGGTTCATAGCTAAGTCCTAAGGCTTCAACTATCTACTTGGGCATGACTATTGTGCTAGTGCTAGAGTCAATCATAGAATTATGCAGTAGTTTCTTTGCCACAATAAGAGTTAGGAAAAAGGGGTTCATTTTGACTTATCTCAAACCTTGGTAGAGGCTTCTTCTATGTTATTCATGAGAACTTTGGTAGGAGGTGGTGGGTCAATAATCTTTCCCTTGACTGATTGCTCTGTTGGCTCAATGATTGGACCTTCTTGGAGAGCTTCTGCAATAATATCTTCTACTCTGGAATGGCTAAGATATCCCAAAGGGACACATTAGCAAATGATTTTTTCAACACCACATTGAATGGTGGAATATTTGAAGAATTCTGCTCCTTAGCTCTGGTTATAACAATTTCCTTCCATGGTTGGAATTGTTGTGCAACTATGGAGGTATTAGGAGTTTGTTCAGAAGCACTTTTGGGCTACTAACTAATTAATTGTAGGCTGAATGGTTTTCCCATGAATCTCTTTTTTGAGCGATTGTTATAATTGGATTGCACTTGCAGGGCTTTCAATCTGGATGCATCATTTGGGAACACTGCTTCTTCTTCTTCCATCCATGAGATGAGTGCGTGATCGAGAGCTATATTTATTTCTTTCTCTAGGGACATCCCTTGCATTTGCACGGTGAGCACCACATTTTCCATTTGTGGAGAGGCGTATACATAACCTCCAAGATCTGATGTTGCACCTTGGCTACATTATTGAGCCACCCTTTGTTGAAGATTTTCGTGTGGGTGGTTTCAGGGCATATTTGCATCACCACAGGGGAAGCACCAGTGGTTGATGTCATCGACTAAATTGTTATTCCCTATTTTCAGCTCTCTACTCGAGCTTGGGTGAGCACCTTGCAGTGGAGTAGGTACAGGCACTATTTCATTAGTTTTTGGCACCTACGAATTTGTGCATGAGCCTCCTTGGAACTTGTTTTGCTGGTAAGAGGATCATCAACCTTGATAATATTGGTAGGTTGGCTTTGGAGGTGTGGACTAGTTCTGCTTGATGGTAGTTATTTCATTGGCCATAGCCCAAAACATCTCCTTGACATCATGCATCTCATCCTTTGAAGAGTTAGATGTAGAAGCAACATTATGTGGCACATTCAAATATGTGTACAGGGGTTGAGGAGGAACGGGCATACAGGTTGATGGCATCTCCTAGGTGGGAACTGCTATTTTAGGAAACATAGAGATGATGGGCCGAAGCGGCAACTTTTCAACATCTATTAGATTGATCTCCACCTTGACTGCGATGATGTATGCATCCACTAGAGTGCTTCCGCGAAGAGACTGGATCATCATTGAGATGTCGACATTGATGGATTTCAAGTAGAAAATGAATGCCAACTCAGCTAGCGGGTGGATAGCAGCCTGAATTCTCTTCCAAGTTATATGAAACTAGGCATTCAAGTCAGTCATGGCTTCATATGGAGCCTACTTTATGATTGATAGCTAATGATATTGTGAAGGCCTATCTCCATCATTCGATAATACTTCATAGAAAGTGTCTTTGAGTTGATCCCAGGTACTAATAGTGTTAGCTTGTAGAGTGTGGTACCAATCCAATGCTTTACCCTTGAAAGAGGCTACGAGCAACCTTAGCACTATATTTTGGTCAGTAACTCTGTGCACCAAACAGACATTTGGCACATCTTGTAGATATTCGGATGATGTTCTTGAGCCATCCCCAGTAAATTTAGGTATAGATTTTAAAGCAGAGACCGAAATAGGGGCCCAAACGGTGGGTGCTACTAGCGCTACAAGGGGAATTCTGGCATCCCATGCCACATAATTTTTGTTACCGATTGGCAACATGGCTAGTGGAGGGGATGGAGCATTCACTATATGGGTTTTGACTTGTACTGTTCTTAGTGGTGGCACTAACCAACCAAGGTTATTCACTATTTGGGATCTAGTAATAGGTCGATGGCTCATACACTGACTTTAAATTTAGGTACATTTAAGCAATCCCACCGGGTGTTCCAGAAAAAGAAACTATTGATCCAAAAATTTGACAAGGTAACAACCTTATGGGAAACTCAGTTAATGGGTGGACCAATTGTGCTAAACTGAGTGACCTCTGGATTTTTAAAGAAGCCAACTTCTTTTGTAATTGGGGTTTTTGAAATGGGAAAAGGAAGGAGATATAAAAAATAAAGATCTATCTAAGGTGATGTGCCAAGATGTAGATATAGGCCTGGTAAATCTATCTTTTGAAATGTGATTTAAGGGCCTGTTCAACAATCTGCTAAGTTCGAGAATAATAGAAATGAAAGATGAAAACCTGAATACTTTATCCAATAACATAAAATAATTCCAATACACATTTACTGAAAAGAAGAGTCAAATACATGGTCTAAACCAACAAACTTGTATTGAAATAATAGAATTTTTGCAAATAAACAACTCAGTATGTAATAATGGCATAGTATAATGTTTTATCAAATAGCCTAAGAAAAAAGAAAGGCCAAAAAATGACACATTCTGAAAGTCTTATACAATAATCTAAAATTAGTACAAAAGGCCTGGTGTATTTCATAATTTTTTTGTATCTTTTGAACTCATTTTCAGAAGGAAGAAGCAGTATATATAGAAAATAATCCCACCACCTGGTGGGCCAATAACATAAAAGATTTTGAATCATGAATAATGATGCCTACAATAATGATTTCCCATGCTCATTGCAACAAAAAAATATTTGAGCCATGAATGTGGTCACACCCAAGCTAGATGCATCCCTTGCAAATGATGTTAGTGGTCCTAGTAGAACATCGTGTCTACATGTGTTGCCTACCCATAGAGGAAGTTAGCACACATTGCAATATGGTGGGGCACACCTCTCACTCTTTCCTTCCTCTAAATGATTTTTTTACAAAGGAGACACATGGTGGCATGTCAAAGCCTGTGGTTCATTCCTCGCTTCTTGCGATCAAAAACCATGCTAGGAAGACACGTGGAGAAGTCATCATTGTTAGCGCTGACTGTGGGGTCTACCAAAAGTGAATGTAGTTAGATGTTACGTGGCACTTACATAGGACCTAGTTGAAAAGCAAAGGGAAGCAGCCTTGAAGTGTCTATGGTGTTGACATGTGGAAGAATGGTGGGGGCCTCTAGAAGAGCACATGGAGAAATCTCTTCGAAGAGCATCTGGCGGAAACGTGGTGGTAGCAGATGAAGTTCTTCAAAAAGGGAGGAAATTTATGTCCACAGATAAAACAGCGCCTCTAGTTATCTCTATTCCTAATGATGTATGTATTGCTTCTCCTATTGCCCCTGTTTTGGATAATGATGTTGTAAATCCTACGATTTTAGGCTTGGTTTCAGATGCTTCATCTGAAGTATCAAATGTTTCTCTTGTCTGCTACTCTAGAGGGGAGTCTTCCCCCTCTAATCAAAATTTCTCAATTTCAGTTTTTGATTCTCCTTGGACAATGGTTGATAGAAAGAAGAAGCATTTATCTAAGAAGGTTACCATTTCGTTTAACTCACCCTCTAAGGCTTTTCTTGGTTCAAGCTCTGTTCCTTGAACATTTTCTCATTGTTTTTTATTTCCGACTAGTCTTTTGCTGGTAGTTATTTCTCTCTAATTGGCTATGTTGGGCCAATCTATTTTACTGAGCTATTTGGATCTATTTTTCATTTTTTAAGGGTCTAGGCCCTAACCTACTTATCTAATAAAAAACATAATAAGAAGGTGTTTAAGGAACTCTTATAACTTTTCAATAACCTAGATCCTAAGAAAATGGCAAGTAGAATGAATGTATTATGCAAAAAATCAAATTAATAATTAGATTCCATTTATAACCCTTAAATGTAAATTACATGAAAAATAATGCATTTGCATCATTCATATAGATATAAACATAATAAAAAGGCACACATAAATACATTGATCACATAAGACAATAAAATTATTTGCTGAGCTTAGTGCATGCAAATTTCAAAATAAGATAATTCTTTGCACTTTCCAAGGGAATTGTCATATCAATTTGATTATGGATAACACTTGGTGGTTGTCTGTTACCACCTTAATTGGTTACACATGATAGCATATAAATATGTAAGTGCATCCATTATTCCTAGCCCAGTGTCTATCTTTTCAAGTTCTTTACAACATTTTTTCTTTCTTAAAATAAAAGTGGTGAATGTAATAAGTGTTCTCGCACAACACAACAAAAAAGTGGGAAAGCTTTTTAACTATTTGCACGTCATTTCACTTCATTGATGGAATAAAGTGGTGGAAAATCGGGGGAAGGGATAGATTTGATCAAATTTTTAATTCTCGTATTCCCAATAATTGAATATTATATAGAATTTAATTATATTTTCAATAAAAAAAAAAGAAGACTTTGAAATTAATGCACAAAAAGGATTTTTCCATAGTGTAACCTCCAATCAAGAGTGAAATTAAGGATATATTAAATTTTTATTATTTATAAATACTGGTGTGAAAGTGAAATTCCTAATCAGAGGGCAATCTCATAAAAACTACTTGATTTTATTTTTTCTTGTACCTCCCTTTCTAATTGTGTAAAAACTATATCCCACCACACATTAGTCTGATGTGAAAAATATTGAAACTCATAAGCTATTATATCCAACAAAAAATATACATGTTTATAAAAAATATCATCATTAGCCTAACATTTTATATTGTAATGTACAAACATTATATCCCCTTTAGTATCACTTAATGAAAGTTATTGATAGAGGCTATATGCAATGAAACTATCCCAATTCATAGTTAGGTTCTCTATCACTTCATCTCACATGTTATTCTTTCATGGGACCTCAAAGACATTGTAGAAGTATGACCTCCCTATGATATATGCCAAAAAAAATAGTCTCCTACCCCCTTTTATAGATGATTGACTCTTCCTCAAATGCCACAATTTGTGTGATGTCTTGCATCATTGGTACCTCCTATGCATCATTTTAAATTACCACATTGTGCTCATCTTGGTTGTTTAGTTTCAAACATAATAATTGTGGGATCATACCTCTCATTTGATTTCTAATTACACATTACTTTGGAATTATTTTCCCTTTGATTTTATGTCATATAATTTGCATCCTTAACCTAATACTTAGTTTTCCATACAAACATGTTTGGGAGGTGAATCCTTCATGCTTAATTTCTTAACATTCTATATAACTAGAACCATATTGACTGAAAAGCATAGATAATTTTAAAAAAATCACCAAATAAGTGTGGGGATATAATGTAGAACCTCCTCTAAAAGATATAGGTCAAAACCAAAAATAATCGGATAAACCTCTCAGTAGCATGCATCACTAAAGTTTCAACAACACACATGTCCAAAATATATCCAACCACTAAAGTTGCAAAAGTTTTTCATTTTGCACTCTACGTCTATATGATATTGTCTTTTGTTGTTTGATGCATTTTTATAACCAATAAAAAGGTTCCTATGTAACTTTTAGAAAAATTTTCTATACATGGGATTATAAAGTTCCTCACAAACACTTAATTTTTGTATTTTTAGGTCCCTATTGGAATAAAAAATATTTCATATTATTTATAAAGTTCCTAAATAATGCACAAAGCATAAGAGGGTCTTGGCAATGAAACAAATATGTTATCCATTTTACCTATATGTGCAACATACCTATTGCTAAAAACATATTAAACCATCTAGACTAGCATATCAATCAAAGAATGCTCTCTCAAGCCATACAAGATTGTTCCAATGAATTATTCATCATAATTTAGTAAATCATGTAAAATAATTCATAAATACATATATGTGCAAGACATAAATTCATTGTGTACCATTTTTTCCAAGACTCACTATATTCATTGGATGAAAATAAGGTATTATATCAACAAATTTTGTATAGGAATATGTCCCTAATGTCGATTCAATCTATAACTAGATGAATCCTAAATATTTTCAAATATTTAATAATGTTTATTATAATTAAAACAAAAATATTAATAGTATTTTTTTGAAATTCTAATATGATTTTTAGTTTTTAATCAAATACTTAATAATTAAATATTTCCTTTTGGGGTACACCCTTTTATATTAAATAATAAGTTTACAAAAAAAAATTTACCCATTTCAAAATAGTGAATAAATCATAAACTATTCATCAAGCTCTCCTACAAATTTTAGTGAAAATACATTTTTATTATACTATGCTCATTTACATATTCTAAATGCATGAAGATACTTGAAGATTAGTTATTGACACTAGAAGTATATATCTTTCCCTTCTATTTCTTATCGTCATTTCCATGCTCTCTCTCCTTCTAACTAAAATGAATGGTAACCTTTCAGAATAGGGAGTGGATGTAAATTTCAACAGTTTTTAATTTCTCTTGAAGTTATCCTCTAAGCTCTTCTCAATAATTGTTCAAAATTACATTGAAATATCCAAATGACCCACTCAAAATTCCTTAATTTGTGTTCTTTATGATGTCAAATGAACCAAGGGAAACATGTTTCCCACATCTATTACCTCCTTTTTTCTATTACATGTCTTTATGGAATTCCTTAGTTTGCACTCTATATGTAAATATCATTTAAATATACCTCTACTAAAGGAATTTTCATCCCTTATGTATCACATCTTGATAAGCTTGATTGACATTGAAGTAAAAAGTGTGCATAAGATTGTATATATTTTGGAGATTGTTAGTGTGCAGGGATTTCCAATGATGCAATTCAACATTGCAACAATGTGGAAGGATAAGAGTTTTATTGATGTATTAGTGTGTTTTGGAGGTGAGTACACATGTCTTGATGTGTTTTCAATTTTCCTACAAAGATATTTTTCCAGTTTGGTGTACCGAACTTAGTGATAAGTTGCAGAAATTTTGTCTAAGGAAAAGAAATAATATTTTGTTTTGCATCATTCAACAGAGAAAGATTTAGTCTTGTGGTTAAAAATTTAGACTCATGGAGATGTTAAGGTGCTATATCCAAGTTTTCATGTCGCTATACCTTCCATAGTGAAAGTTACAATTAACAAAGTATGAGACTGTGGTAAGGTAGAGAAAAGTGTTACAAAAGGTTTGTTAGAATGCTTTGCATTCCTCTAGAAGTCAAGTTTTAGCCAAGTAGTTTTGAGGACATACTCAGTGATGTCTAATGTATGCTACATTAATGTTTCAAGTGATCTATTGCTCTACAAGTTTAGTTTTCAAAGTAGCAGATTGATACAGTTGTTTCTAGATGCTTGATCTTCACCAGAACATATATTTCATTACTTGTACTAGTTGAAGATTGTGTATTTTAGTTGTATGAGTTTATGTAGAAAGTCCACATGTCTCATAGTATCTAAGGTATGAAGTACATAGAGATATTTCTTATTTCCAATATTGCATAGTTGCTTCAAGTTATTTTGTGAAGATATGCTTTTTTTGAGGTTGACTAAGGAATGTTAATAATGTGTGCTTCAAGTCCAAGTGTGAGTGGAGTTTATGCAATGATTGAAGATATTGTATAGGTCACACTAAATCATCTAGGAGAAATGTAAATAGTTTTTTATAAAAAAATTATATTGCCAATGGATATATAGGATGACGTGGTACAAGTTTCATAATTTCTTGTTTATGGCTAACTTTATTTGTATTTCCAAACTGTGTGGATGATATATATAGAAGATCAAATATGATAAGAGTATCATGGAAGTGTGTGAAGATGTTTAAGTGCATGAGAAGAGCATGACAAGACCCACCTTAGGTATAATATGTAAATTTGATGACAATTAGTTAGTTGAGGCCATAAAGTCAATCATATTTAAGTTGTTTTAAAT
The DNA here is from genome assembly GCA_007258455.2 of Sequoia sempervirens. Taxonomy (NCBI): domain Eukaryota; kingdom Viridiplantae; phylum Streptophyta; class Pinopsida; order Cupressales; family Cupressaceae; genus Sequoia; species Sequoia sempervirens. The sequence continues at coordinate 27,376 of VDFB02260981.1, read as the reverse complement.
CAAGGAGTTGTAAATTATTTTGGTTCCAAAATTTGTAATCAACTTGAATCCTAAAGGAGTGTCAGGCATAATGGTTAGATTCAAGGAGAGATTTGGCTAAGAAATGGGAGATTGATATAAAATATTTCCCCCTTGTAGTTTGGGCTCTATGAAACCCGGGAGGTTGATCTCGAAAATGTGCTCATAGATACTTGTGTGCCAAAGCATCTGGAACAATGTAAAAAAAATCATTCTTCTTCAATTGTTAAATATACATGTTACCCTAAAAATTTGGTTGAACTTCATGGTAATGTCTGATTTAAACATGAGAAATATAATGCATTAAACTCCACACACAATCATACTAAGATAGAATAGTAAAGTTGATTTTAATTTGTAGTTGCCACAAATAATCTCAGGAAACTACAACATTAATAAACTGGTGCCATATCCGAGGGTGGAGTCACCTAAACCATGTAATTTAAAACTCATCACAACATTTACCCTTTCATAACTATTCCTACTCGATGATTCCTTACGTGTTATTGATACCAGAAACTAAACCAATCATATTTAGCAATCCCAACACACAATTGCATAAACCTCTATTTATGTTAATACAATTTAATTCATTCTTTGAGTGAAAGTAGTAATACTAAATAGACATTCAAGGAAATAAAATAAGGAAAATACGAAGAATCTTTGATTTCTCATATTCATAATCTATTTAATGTACATTGTGGAGACAACCAGCTCAGAATATTTTTTCAATTACACAAAAATATGACAATGACGTGATTAAATTCTCTAATACAAGATTCAAAAAACACCATAACCTAAAATAAACCCTTTTTATTTTAAGACCCTATTACAAAATTGTTATCTTCCTCATGAGACCAAACAATGAGTAGCTTCTCCAAAAATGAAGCAGAAATTACATTTAAGGAAAAAGGAACAACCCTAAATGGAAATCCCCACTAACAACTGGAAACATTCAGTTCCTCGGATTAATAATTTCCTTGCTCAAAGAAAAACCCATTTTGCACTATCTTTTCCCACCTCTTGCTTGCTTTCCTTCACTCTGCAATAGAAAATTATTTTTTACTCCATGAAAAACTTCACTCCTTGTTTTCCCCTATAGCTGAAAACTGGTTTTTAGCATAGTTAAAAGTTTTCTTCATCATGAAAAATCTTCACTCACTTTTCATCAGGCTGTAAAAACCTATTAACCTATGCATTTACCATTTTATTTCATTGCCCTACACTTAAAATTTTTGTTTTTACCATAGCTGAAAATTTATTTATTTGTGAAGGCTTTTACTTTCTTTATCAGGCTATGGAAAAAAACTTACCCATGTATTTTCCTTTATATATTTTCCACCATCCAAATATCCCTTCAAATAATAATATAAAAAAAAATCTTTTCACGGCCCCACCAACACCATTGCACATCACTAAAGCAAAGAGAAGATGAAGATAGTAAATAGAAATGCACTATAGAGAATGAAGCATCACATATCATTGATTCCATGAGAAGAGGGAGATATGAAGTAGCGATGGGAAATAAAGAAGGTGATGTATCTTGCGTCACTGAAACATAGAGGAGAAAAACAATGCAAACCGCGATGGGTGATATGAAACAAAGAAATCCATGACTTAGCTTCTCTTCACATTCTGCTACTTCACAATGAACTTTGGTGGCATCAAGCACATGTTTACAACATTCAACATGTAACTCTATCTTCTTCTCATCGAAACTCTATGTATGTGGGCTTACCACAACTAATAGTTGAATGAACAAACAAGGTTTATTCATTAATTCCAAAACTTCTTGGTGAACATCATCAATAGTATGTTCTTGATTTTGGAGTGTTGAAGTTGAAATATTTTTCATTGCAACCCCATCATCATAGCACAACATGTAATTTGAGGGCACAAAATGTACTTCTCACAATGATTTTCCTTTATGACCTTGTGACTACTCTACTCATAATGTGTTTGATCTGAATATATTAAAATTTAGGCATCAATGCCAAAGTAGAAATTCCTTAAAAAAATTGATACATTTTCAATGCAAGCACAAACTTTCCTTGTGAAAAGTAACCATGTTCTAGATTTATTCACACCATGCATTTGAATGAAGATGTCTCTTAAGGAAGCTTCTTAAACCTATGTAAAATTTCCTTTGTAGTATCAAATTGACCCCTTTTAGCCAGGACGGTGGTAATCCCATTCACCTTTATATTGACTATTCAGGTTTTAAATCTATACCCTCATCATGCTTCATGGAGTATCTTTTTCCTATCTTCTCTTGATACATCATCTTCTTGGTAGTGAATACTGTTGACGATGATTTTACTCATATCAAATAGGGTGAATAAATTCTTCATAGACAAGACTACAAAGAGCCTATCCTTCTTGAAAGATATGGAACAAAGACAACCTAAAGGGGAATTCTACTTTAATAGGAAAATATTGGATTTAGTTCAATCCCAAGTCTCTGATAAATAGGTCATGATTACACTAGGGTCGCTCTCGGGTTTGATGTGATATTGTTGTTAATCTCAAAGGGACCATGATTGTTTGGAATTAAATATTTTAGGAAATGAATTTTCAATTGGATCATAAAGAAAAGTATCATGAAATCAAAATATTTGCAATAATATTTCATGAACATAAAAAATTCTTTACTATCACTTAAGTATATTTAGCATTAAGCATTCAAAAAATTCATAGTAAAAGAAATATTTTCAATAAAATTCCATCTATTCATTTAATTTTCGAACATTTTCAAGAATTTAAACCTCTACTCTAAAATAAAACATAAAAAAAAAATTAAAAATTAAAAATTTCTCTAAATTATTCTCCATGCATGCCCCAAAGAATCAACTAAAACAGAGCAAACCGCTTTATACTTCACTAGATTGCTTCACAACTACATATAAAATGGTGTAAGCTTTTAAATAGAGGGTTTCATTTCTAACACCGATTAGGTTCTTTATTCACCCTTAAATGATGTAGCATATAGTCTTGTTCAGCTAAACTAACAAAACCAACTATAAAAGATTTGTGAGATAGGTAGTTATCTAATTGGCTCTAATATTAATCAATGTTTACATGCATACAAAGTTTTATGCCGGAATTATTCAAAAACAAGGAAAAAAGAAAAAAACTTGAAAATTTTTATGCTCCTCTCACATCCACATGGAGATCCTCTAGCCTTTTATAGAACACAAGGCTCAGATAGGATAAGACAAATAGTTGAGAGGGAATCCAAGGGACCAATCACATCAAGGCATGTGGAATGTAGTGACCAATAGGAGAATTGCAATCAAAGTCAATGAAAATCAACTTCAATTACTTGTTGAAGCTCTCTGGGTGTTAATCTTTGATTATTGCCAGGATAATAACTTGAATCGAGCTAATGTGTAGGAACTTTCCATGTACATTCAAAATGAACAAGTGGAATATTCTCCCCCACACTTCGCTTGGCTCTGGATCTGCTACTCTTGGGAATGGTTTCTCCCATAGATTGATGTTTAAATCCACCACAGGTCCAATACTAGGATCTCTAGTATTCTAGTGGACTCAAAATCATCTTCATTATAATCTCCCAGAATAAGCAGACCAACTCAAATGTAATTGTATTCGTGCTTCAAATTTTCCTAACTGTTTGTACCCAAACTTTGCATCACAATCTGTATCTCCTCCAATCACAAATTCCACACATTAAATCCATTAAAAAAAAAGAATTTTTTTATAAAATCTCATGTAAATAAAACCACTATTCAAATGTTAGTAAAAAAATCTCATAAATAACACACTTTCTAGCATATTATAAATCCTTATATATATATATATACTGAATTACCAAAATCATTAGATAATCTCAAATTTTTAAAATTTCACTTCACATTACAACCCGATACCTTGTACCCAGTATTCAACTTTACTCACAACTTTCCTAGATTTTGGTTCTACCATACTTCCATCTTACTGGAGTACAAACATCAGACCAGAGCCTTCCATTGAAACTCACAATACCTTTTTTCTTTTTAAACATTTACGGTTCCTGGTACCTGAAACTCTTACATTACGAAGTACTCTTTGTTAGAGATTTCTTTTTTCTTTCCACTTCTGGTGATATTTCAATTTGCTAGCTCCTACCATAAGAGCTATTTTTCACTTGGCTCCATAAATATTTTAGTCTTGGGGCATGTTGTGAGACCACACAACAACTTGCAACCAATAAAATCAAATTTAAACCAAAATTTGAAATTAAATCACTAGTCACAAACTAAAATTTATACATATTTTAAAATAATAACTTTTACCTTTACCTGGATTCTGACATAAAAAAGTAAAACTCCACCGGAAACATTCATTTGTGCTCTGATTAATTCTAGTTTTTGGATAAGAATCGGTTCTTTAACACTGAACTACATAATATAGTAATCCTTCAAAGCCAACCATGGATAGAGCCTTACTTCCAGTCAAGCATCCATAGCCCTGACAAGGTTATCTCCGTAATTCCCCCCAAACATAGCTCTATTGGCAGCCAGACATCTATAGCCCCTGTAGAGTTATTTGGATAGCCTAAATGGTTGAGTTTTATTTTTTTAAGATATATCAATTATAGCTCATTTTCTCTTTTGATATTTCAATGATAGTTTTTTATCAACTTGCAAGCAATGAAGCGCCGCTATTAGGATGGGAATTACAGTGGTAGTGAAGTTTAGTTTTTTATTTTTCATTCAATGCAAATCCCATCATCAATTCACTACTTCCCAAAAACTCATTTAATAATTTCCTGTAGGTGTGTGTTTCTAGCTACATTTTACTATTTTATGCCAAATCTTAGCTAACTGTAACTCGCTATATGTTACAAATTATGCATAAATTAAAATTTAGCAATAGACAATTTAATCACCAAATTTAAATCTAAACTTAGAAACATTAGTTACCACCATTTCGATTAAATTTTATGGCAACTACTAAAAATTTTGATAGCAATTTTGATTTGATGGTGTTGAACTTCATTAATGGATCATAAATGTCATGATTACCTTGAAACATGATCACATTATTCTGCATTAAATTTACACGCCTTATTTTGCACACATTATTCTCTTAACTTACTTGGGTGATGACATATACTTCCCTATTGGCTTCATTTTCCTTTTTGTTCTGCACACATAAGCACCTGCATAATTAATATGACTCCTTTAAATAATTGAAATGGCCACTATTAACTTTGAAATCTTAAACTTGTTTGATTCTCAATCTTCGTACTACTCAAATTTGAAGCAATTTATCACTAGCTATGTGAAAAGAATTAATTTGATTTAACCTTCCGCTCTAAAGATAATTATCCAGTTGCCACCTTACTTACACAACTATGAACCACAACTTCCTCACAACTCTATAAATTTTTCATTTCTTCTTGAATTCTTCACACTTTTTCTTTCTAGCTTTCTTGTTTTATTTCTATAATTTTTCTCTATGCATTTTCATTTGCTTCTTAGCCATGGATACTCCAATTTCATAAGTTTCTCTCACCACCATAATGTTTTCTTAGGGAGCATCACACTGCAAAGGCTTGAAAAGGTTTTCTTCATTAGGACTTCCAGTTTCACTATGCCAAATTTATGCTTAGTCCTTGGGAAAAAATATGTTGAATCTAGCTGCTACTCCTGCTTCTATTCTGATGTGGCTTCTCATTTTATAGCATCACTTCTGGATATTGGGCTACCTGTTGAATATTTTTGCACGACTTCCAATTTGATAGTAAGGCCTGAATATCTAGAGAATCTCAACATTGTTTTATCTGTGGCACACCCGACCATTGGGATTCCTTCCATGGATGATATTCCTATGTTCCCAGAATGCAAGGAAGTGGTTCCACTCTAGCCTTTCCTTATTGATCTCCATATTCGTGACTTTGAATTTCACCAGGAACATGCTTATATAGGGTATTTAGCCTTGATAGAAGAGGCATCCCATATCGACTGAATGGCTACTACCATCTAGAACTTTTCTCACTCTTTTTTGACTTCTTTGATCTTTTGAAACAAGGATTTTTGATAACTCATGTATAAATGTGATATCCACACACACATATATATAACTTTTAGGTACATTTTAAAGTGTTTTTTATTGTGCATGGTTTTATCATTTTACATTTCACAATTCAATTTTACAAATGTTCGAATTAACTCTCATGTGTAAGATAGGTTTAAGCATAATTTTCTAATGTAGAGGCTAGACAAAAGAAAAGATAAAAAAAAATGAAGAAATAAAACAAAACAAAACAAAATAAAAACATACAAAAAGCAAACTAACCCTAACCACCCTAACTCTAGCATAACAAAAGATTAACCCTAATAAAGCAACTTATTTCAATTTTTGTGACTATTTCTTTTGTAGTTTTGGTATGAATTACAGTAGGTTTATCTTTAAATTCATTTAACAAAATTTCCAATGTTTTATTGTAATAATGAATTATCTTAAATTTTTTACATTTAATAATCGTAAATTCAAAAGCATAATTACTAATGACTTGGCTCATATGTATGAAAATGACCTCATTAAAGATTGATTGCACACACTTCATCTGATGTGACCATACTCTACCTTCCTCCAACCCTGGTCCATTTACATGAACGACTATGTTCATTACTCTGCTTTCTCCTCCTATGAAAATCCTCATGTCTTCAGTTTTGTCTTCACTTTATATTTTGTTAGACAAAGATATATCACTATTTATATTGTTATTAGAGAGAAAAAGTAAAAGTTTTATACTCTGTATCTTGTATACAATCATGAAAATTTCCTTTTATAACTTGAGAATCTTTAACTTGGAGCAAAATGCACGCATTTCCCACTCCTCATTATCTACTTTTTCCATGTATAAGGAAAATGATGATTCATCTTGATGTTGTTTCCTTGTTTGTGATGTAATTCCTTTGAACCTCAACATTCTCGCCTATTTTCCTACAAAATATTAGGATTTTCTTTATAATAATTGTAGTTTTCCAGCTGTTTTGATGCATCATTTAGTTTTTTAGTATTTGCAATTCAACTAGGGTTAGATATTTTTATCCTTAACAATTCCTTTCTTTAGCAGTTAGAACTTCTTCTGTTAATGAAAGTACTTTATTTATGGCCAAACTTACCCTAGTGAAAAAAATCACATTTGAGTTCACCGCGATTAGTTATATCATGAATTCTACACTCGGCGACCCTACCAAAGTGAATAGACTCAAAGGATGTAATTTCTAGTTTAAAATTTTCCAAAGTTTTCCAAATTCCATACTAAAAAGCTAGCTTGCACTCAAGTTCACTTTATAAGCTTCTCACCAAACTCAGGACTAACAATTCAATGTATATCTCTCTAATTCAAAAGAATAAGGCCTAAAACATATTATGAAATTCCCTACTTCTAGCGCTAGTTCTTGTTGATGACGATTTTACTCATAGCAAATAGGGAAAATAAATTCTTCATAGACAAGACCACAAAGAGCCTATCCTTCTTGAAAGATATGGAACAAAGACAACCTAAAGGGGAATTCTTGTTTAACAGGAAAAGATTGGCTTCAGTTCAATCCCAAGTCTCTGATAATCAGGTCATGATTGCACTAGGGTTGCTCTCAGGTTTGATGTGATATTGTTGTTAATCTCAAAGGGACCGTGATTGTTTAGAACTAAATATTTTAGGCAATGAATTTTCAATTGGATCATAAAGACAAGTATCATGAAATCAAAATATTTGCAATAATATTTCATGAGCATCACAAATTATTTCCTATCACTTAAGTAGATTTAGCATTAAGCATTAAATAATTTCATAGTAAATGAAAATGTTTTGAATAAAATTCCATCCATTCATTTAATTTTGGAACATTTTCAAGAATTTAAACATCTACTCTAAAATAAAACATTAAAAAAAAAAAAAAAAGTTTCTCTCAGTTATTCTCCATGCATGCCCCAAAGAATCAACTAAAATAGAGAAAACCACTTTATACTTCACCAAATTGCTTAACAGCTACATATAAAATGATGCAAGCTTTTAAAGAGATTCTTTCATTTATGGACACCAAGTAGGTTCTTTATGCACCCTTAAATGATGCAACATACAATCTTGTTCGACTGAACTAACAAAACTAGCTACAAAAGATTCATGAGATAGGTAGCTATCTAATTGACTATGATATTAATTAATGTCTATGTGCATACAAATTTTTACACTAGAATGATTCAGAAAATAGGGAAAAACAACAAAACTTGAAAAAGTTTATGCTCCTTCGACATCCAAAAATTATAAACTTAAAATAAAAAGGGAGATCCTTTGGCCTTTTATAGAACACAAGGCTCATATAGGATAATACAACATGATAGGGAATCCAAGGGACCAATCACATCAAGGCATGTGGAATGTAGTGACCAATAGGAGAATAGAAATCAAATTAAATGAAAATCAACTTCAATTACTCGTTGGAGCTCTTCGGGTGTTAATCTTCAATTATCACCAAGATAATAACTTGAATCATGATAGTGTGTAGGAACTTTACATACATTTAGAATGAACAAGTGGAATTTTCACCCCCACACTTCGCTTGGCTCTGGATCTGCTACTCTTAGGAATGGGTTCTCCCATAGATTGATGTTTGTTTCCATCACAGGTACAATACCAGGATCTCCATTATTTCGGTGGACTCAAAGTCGTCTTCATTATAATCTCCCAGAATAAGCAAACCAACTCAAACATAATTCTATCTATGCTTCAAATTTTCCTGACCGTCCATACCTGAACTTTGCATTGCAATTTGAATCTCCTGTAATAAAAAATTCTCTACATTAAATCCCTTTAAAAAAAATAAAAAAATAATGAAATCTCATGTAAATAAAACCATTATTCAAATGTTAGTACAAAAATATCATAAATAACATGCTTTCTAGCATATTATAAATCCTTATATATATATACCAAATTACATAAATCATTAGATAATCTCAAAATTTATAAATTTCACTTCATATTACAACTCGGTACCCAGTACCTAGTATTCAAGTTTACACACAACTTTCTCGAACTTCAGTTCTACTAGACTTTCATCTTATTGGACTCCATCTTACCAAATTACAAACATCAGACTGGAGCCTTCCATTCAAACTTGCATTGCCTTTTTCCTTTTTAAACATTTCTGGTTCTTGGTACCTAGTACTTGGAACACTTACGTTATGAAGTACTCTTTGTTAGAGATTTCTCTTTCCTTTCCACTTCCAGTGATCTTTCAATTTGCTAGCTCCTACCATAAGAGTTATTTTTCACTTGGGTCCCTATGTCTTTTAGTCTTGGGGTGTGTTGTGAGACCACACAACAAATACCATTGTGAAAAAATCTGCTACCACTTATTTGGAAAATAAAACATGTTACAAGCTCATTTTAGTGGTTGTATCTGCTATTTTACTTGACTTGATTCAATAGCATTATTTATTCTTTCTTCTCACTAAAAGTGATCTATCACTATTCTTTATTCTTCATGGGGTCTACAATGTATAGGTATATGAACTTTTTTTCTTCAAATGGAAATTTTCATTTCATATTCTCATAAGAGCTAGATCTCCCACTTATTATTTATTTTCCATGAAGGTCTATAACATTGCAACTCTTTTAATGACTACCTTCATCATTCTTAAGTTGTCATCATCTATGGTGATTTTCCATGCATAATGATTGTTCTCTTATGGACATGGCTGCCCTTATGTCATTAAAATTTAATCTATTAGGACTATCCCCACTTCATTATTGTTTTTCATGGTTTCATCTTGTGAATGTGACTTCCCATTGGTATTTGTTGCATGTTTATCAGGAGTAATAACAAGCTCTCTAACTTCTTTACAAACACCATCAGTAATAGATTTTTTCTAGCTCATTACTCTTAGAATAATCTTTCAATAACTTGATAAGTATGTCAACCCCAAGAAAGTCAATAGTTTGAAGTTGCAATGAATGCTTAAGGGCCTTTGATGATTATTTACAATCGTTGCAGCAACCAACATTTGCAACTTTGACAGTTCCACCAGTGGCTCTTTCTGGGGCCGTTTGTTCCTCAGTGGACAGAGTGAGACTTCAAAATCTTTTGAAAGAGTAGACCGAGAGCCAAAAACATTTGGAAATCTACAACTATCTTTATTCAATTTTTCATTAAACCTCATTCGATGGCCCCAAGCCACCAAATGAAAAAGGAGAACCAATGTTTTCCTCTATCAAACACAAGTCTGTTAAAGGACCTGATCTCCTTCAATCCATACTTTCCTTTGTCACACCATAGCAACACGAGTAACTTATTTCCTACAAAAACAAGTGTCATGATACCTTTGATCAAGTGATAAGTTTCTCCTTGTTTAGCTTTATTATCACATATAAACCAAATAACATAGGCCACATCACTACCACTCTTTTCATTTTCTGATTTTGTGGCAAGTGACAAAATATGAGGATAATGATCAAGGCTATATGAAGACATAGTCTTATTACATTTACTAATTCCCTCATAATGATTAGGCTCATAAAAGATATCATACCTCAGAAACAGTGTGCAATCCTCATGTATATTAAGAAAAAAATGCTCAGACCTTTGTAACTCATTCAACTGGATTGCATCACAGGCAAGTTTATCATCATCCCAACAACACAACCCAATCACATTATCATATGTGTCAAGGTTTTGAAAACAACAATTATCAATATCCACATGTCCATTATCCACATTCAAATCATAACAATCAAAAAAGGCATCAGTATCCGAAATAATTTTTTCCACTTTAGGTTCATAAACAAGATTATCAACACTTGTAATGTTATCACACAAAAAAATTTCAAGCGCAGGTTCATATGACTTAGAATCTGTTTGCAATAAATACCTCATAGTGGATTTTCAAAACACATTCACTATTGTAAGGAGTATCACGCTCAACATTATCTCATATTGCATCAACATGAATTTCTAAAGCATACTACTCATGAGAAGGAAAATGAGTTGCAAATCTAGAAAAAATGTCCTCATATTCATCCATATGATTTATAAAATCACATTCTTCAATTGTAAAATCATCATAAAGAGCTTCATTGGTTGTACTAATATTTTTCTCTACATTTTCACTTTCATGCACAACTACATCTATTCTATCATCATGGAAACAGTCAGTAAAAACTTCAAAATCAAAAAAAGGAGTGGAAGAAGGTGAAGAATCAAACAAGAAAAGAGTTCCTTGTTCACCATTTACATCACCAACAGACATATGCTTTACATAATCAACTACTTGAAATTATTTATTCAATAAATCTCTTCCATGCATACCCTTCTCTTTTTCCATATCATTGCAATAATCAACAGGGTCACATTCCTCACTATCAAATTACAAAACATCATTTGTTTCTTCATTACAAATTCTCATGAATGATTTCTATGGATGAAATTTATTGCATACTCTATCATTTTCATCTGATACACTAACATTCTCAAAAGCATTCCTCAAATTAGCAGGCTCCTTTGTCTCATCACCATGAAATTTTCCATCAATGCTACACTCACTTGTAGAATTGGTAGGACCAAGTGTATCATAACATTTATTATTACACATTTCTTCTTCAAATAAGATATTTAGTTCATATCCATTATCTTGTTCTTGTGAGCCTTTAAAATTATTGTCATCATCTTCATTGGAATACTTTTCACTTATGGAAATTAGTGTTTCCTCCTCCTTATGAGAGAAATCATAGTCATAAGGGATGCAAATAGAATTTAAATCATCTTGATCACCCAAATAAGGATATTCTTTAGCTGATTGCATAATCACATTGGCAATACTACTATTATCATCATAAAGAGATGAAACTTCAAAATCACCATACCTAGCATCACTACAGGCTTCATCATATATAGAAAATTGGCTCTCTATTTTTGTTCTCTCAGAGCAAATAGAAGAAACATCACACATTTCATTCATTTTATCATGATTGTTATGGCTGCAATCTTCATCTAGATAGATTTTCTCAGTAGGTTGTTCAAAAAAAACATCCTCATCACTACAAGATGCATTATCATTATCTTTTACTATATCGTCCGGATTTATTTGACCAAATTTAGAAAAATTTCCATCACATAGTTGAATTAAGAGATCACTTCCATATTGTTCAATCATTTTTACAATCACTACGAGCCATTGATATGCACATTTAAGGCTAGGGGGCTTCAAGTTAGCTAGTGTGGTACTTTGACCTGGCTCATAATTCTCACATAAATCAAGGAAAAATGATTCATCAGGTCTTTCTGATTTTGGTATATGAAATTGAATTTTCGTGAACCTATCAGAAAAATCATAGGGGGTTCACCCTCAAATATTTTTATACCACACAATGTATCAATACAAGAGATGGATTAAACTTTTTTCTCAAATTTTTCTTGAAATTCTTCATGGATATGCAAATTTCTATCCTTAAATAAGCATTCAATGTCCATTTATTGTCCTTCTCAATGATCAATGAAGTGTATACTGAGCTCACACCTTCAATCTATGGAATGCATTGGTAAACCAGAAAACCAATATTCAACAACATCTGAAATTCTCATAAAAAGATTCATGATAGCATCCTCTTCTTCTATTTGAAAATCCCTCACTAAATCAATAAAACCTTATACATGTGATGTTGACTCTTAAAAATATCCTCTAAACTTAGGAAAATATTCATTAATTCTTCTTGGGACAGAGTGCGGATAACCTTGGATTTTACTAAAATATAGAGGGTTATATCTCTCACTAGTGAACAACTTTCTTTGAGGACATGACTGTGTTTTAGGAATGACATTACAACTTTTAGAGGGAAAACTAGAACAATAATACATATTTGCAAATAAGAATTTATTCCCTCTACAATCATCTACTTCTCAAAATTTTCCTTAGAATATCCTACTTTCTCATTTCCCTTTCTAAGTACTAGTACCTCAAATACTGGATAAGGGACTATATTAACTAGAACCTTTCTTGAAAACATTCATACAAAAATATTGTAATAGAAAAACACCTGAGAACTACTACAACCAACTCTTTTGATGATGTATTATATTATGTAGAGTTTCCACCTCTTTTAATGAGGAAAATATCTTCAAGAAGTAGAAAGCTTCTTCCAAGATCTAAGTATTTCTTAGTTCTCTCCACTAGCAAAGTACCAAACTTCAAGAATACACCATAAATGTTGTAACAATATCCGTAAAGTATGAAGGTCCTTGGATCTTCTAACCCAAAACTACATATTAGAAAATAGATTAAATATTTTCAAATGGATAATACTAGAGCATTCCCCAGTAGAGTCGCCAATCTGTTGGTTCCTGAATCTGCAATCAACTTCAATCCTCAAGGAGTGTCGGGCCTAATGGTCATAATCAAGGAGAGATTTTTCCAACCAATGAGAGATTGATATAAAATATTTTTCCCCTATACTTCGAGCTTTGTGAAATCCGAGAGGGTGATCCCGACAGTGTGCGTATAGATACTTGTGTGCCAAAGCATATAGAACACTATAAACAAATAATTATCCTTCAATTGTTAAATAGACATGTTACCCTAAATATTTGGTTGACCTTCATGGTAATGCCTAATTTAAACATGAGAAATATAATGCATTAAACTCCACACACAATCATACTGAGAAAGAAAAGTTAAGCTGATTTTAATTTGTAGCTACCACAAACAATCTCATGAAACTACAACATTAATAAACCAGTGCCATATTCCAGGTTGGAGTCACCTAAACCATGTAATTTTAAACTCATCACAACATTTACCCTATCATAACTATTCCTACCTAATGATTCATTACACCATTGATACCAGAAACTCAACCAACCATATTTAGTAATCCCAACACACAATTGCATAAACCTCTATTTATTTTAATACAATTTAATTAATTCTTTGAATGAAAGTAATAAAACTAAACATACATTCAAGGAAAGAAAAGAAGACAAATACCAAGAATCTTTGATATCTCATATTCATAATCTATGCAATGTACACTGTGGAGACAACCAACTCAAAATATTTTTTCAATTACACGTAAATATGAAAGTTCTATGATTAAATTCTCTATTACAAGATTCAAAAAACTTCAGAACCTACAATAAACCCTACTTCATTTTCATACCTTGTTACAAAATTGTATCTTCCCCATGAGACCAAACAACGAGCAACTCCTCCAAAAATGAAGCAGAAATTACATTTAAGGAAAAAGGGAAAAACCTTAACTGGAAATTGTCATTGACAACTGGCATCATTTGGGTCCTTAGATTAATAATTTCCTTACTCAAAGAAAAACCCATTTTGCATTTTGTTTTCCCACCTCTTGCTTTCTTTCCTTCACTCTACAACAAAAAATTATCTTTTACTCTTTGAAAAACTTCACTCCTTGTTTTTCCCTACAGCTGAAAATTGGTGTTTACCATAGCTGAAAGTTTGCTTCATCATTAAAAACCTTCACTCACTTTCCATTGGGCTGTAAAAATCTATTCACCTGTGCATTTACCATTTTATTTCATTTCCCTACACTTAAAAATTTGGTTTTTACCACAGCTAAAAATTTATTTTATTTTGAGGGCTTTTACTCTCTTTATTGGGCTATGGAAAACAATTCACCCATGTATTTTCCTTTAAATATTTTCCACCGTCCAAATATCCCTTCAAATAATAATATTAAAAAAAAACCTTTCACGGCCCCACCAACACCATCACACATTGCTAAAGAAAAGAGAAGATGAAGATAGTAAATAGCATTGCACGATAGAGAATTAAGCATCTCATATCATTGATGCCATGAGAAGAGGGAGATATGTAGTAGTGATGGGAAATAAAGAAGGTGATGTATCACACATCACTGAAATAGAGAGAAGAAAAATAATGAAAATTGTAGTGGGTGATATGAAACAAAGAACTGCATGCCTTAGCTGCTCTTCACGTTCTATTATTTCACAATGAACTTTGGTGGCATCAAGCGCATGTTTACAATAGTCAAGATGCAACTATATCTTCTTCTCATCAAAACTATGTCTATGCAGGCTTGTTAGAGCCAACAATTGACTAAACACACATGGTATATTCATTAATTCTAGCATTGCTTGGTGAACATCATCAACAATGCATTCTTGCTTTTGGAGTGTTGAAGTTGAAAGCTTCTACATAGCAAACCAATCATCATAGTGTAACATCTAATTTAAGGGTGCCAAATTTACTTCTCACAATGATGTTTCTTTTTTAACTTGCTTCTGCTCTACTCAATGTGTTCGAGTTGAATAAAATAAAATTTGAGGATCAGTTCCAAAGTATAAATTCCTCAACAAATTTGATACATTTTCAATGCAAGCACAAATTGTCCTTGTGAAAAGTAAACATGTGCTAGATTTATTCACACTAGGCATCTGAATGAAGACATTTCCTACTACAACTTCTAAAACCTATGTAAAATTTCCTTTGCAATATCCAATTGACTGCTTTCAACTAGCAGGATGGCAGTCCCATTCACCTTTATATTGACTGCTAGGGTTTTAAATCTACACCCTCATCATGCTTCATGGAGTCTCTTTTTCCTATCTTCTCTTGATATATCATCTTCTTTGTAGTGAATAACATTGTGAACAAAGATGCTACCACCTATTTAGAAAATAAAACATGTTACAAGCTCATTTTAGTGGTTGTATCTTCTATTTGACGTGACTTGATTCAATAGCATTATTTATTCTTTCTTCTCACTAATAGTGACCTATCACTATGCTTTGTTCTTCATGGGGTATACATGGTATAGGTATATGGCCTTTTTTCTTCAAATGGAAATTTCCATTTCATCCTCTCATAAGAGAAAAGCTCCCACTTATTATTTCTTTTCTATGAAGGTTTGTAACCTTGACAACTCCTTTGATGGCTGCATGATTTTATTTTTGTTTGAGACTATGACTCATTTACAGTTTCAACAAATTCTTAACATTGTCTCATGCATTCTAATAGCATCATCAAACAAAAACTATTCTAGGGTCTTTAGTATAACCATCTACCTCTGTCGAGACTCTCATCTTTGGTCCATGCAATGAGCATAACTATGTTGTCTCTACTTGTTATATTGACTTTCCATCCTTTTGTTCATCATGAACTTGTTTGAAACCTTCTCCTCTTTTCCTCTTTCCCTTTTGGTGAATTGCTTTTGAGTCATTATCAATGAATTGTTGTCTTATGAAAAGGTGAAAAATTGGGGGCTCTCTTTCACCTTTAGGGTTTTGGAGCTAAAAGGAGAGAGGCAATTCTCACACTCTTCACTCAAGAAGAAACCCTTGAGATTTCAATGCAAAGGAGATTGAAATATTGAAAAGCTATTTTCGTAAAGGCTGAATGATATCTAATAAGGGGTTCACCACCAAGTTTAGACTTGGACAAGACAACAAAATGCAAGATTTAAGATAAAACCCTAATTGAATGTAAACTAACACAAAATGACCTAGAAAGATGAAAAAAAGTAACAAAAAGTTATGAAATAGAAAGTGTGTACTTGGAAGACTGAAGAAGGCTGAATGGAGGTCTGGAATTCTAGAAAATTTGTTGTTAATGCTAACTAAGACTCATTTTCCAAGCTAGGTGAATCAGTCCAGTTTTCAGAAAAATGTGCAGATGTAGGTTTCAGCCAAAAGGGTATCCAAATCTATGAAAATCTATGCCAGGCCTATACAATGGGACTCATTCGCCAATAGTGGTGAATTATTCTAGTTCTATTTTTTTTGATGTTCTAAACTAGATACCGTTCATCTCAATCTACTCTGGTCTTTTTGGCTGGTTTCCAGATTTGAAACTATAAATTACCACTTGTAGACCTTCTCCAAGCTTCTCCAAGGCTTGATGACAAATTTAGGTATTTGATAACTTTTTTCCAACTTTTCTTCTTGAAAAATCTACAACCTAGCCTATAAATCACACACAAGAAGAGGGAAAAATTTTGTGGGGGTTAATGAATAGGGGTTTTCCTTGGTCAAACCCCTTGTTGGTAATTAAACCTTGAAATGAAAGAAAAATATGAATGGAGAATGATGAATGAAAAAAAAGACAATGTTGCAACTCACCAAACCCTAGAAATAAGGTGTTGCAAATATGCTTGAAATGGTTGCAATAGATGTAGTTCTTGAATCTAGCTTGAATGATGTTGATCTTGCTTGAAACACTTGCATGAATCATAAACTCTACATCACAATTGTTAGCACAATAACAAACATGAAGAATGCAATCTTTGACATGATGATTGATGCTTGAAGAATGATCTAATATGCTTGATAATCTACCCTTGAAAGCTCTTGTGAATGCTCTTATGAATGCTCAAATTCTCTTGTGAATTCTTGAATGATAGGTGTTGAATATATGAGTGAAAGAACCTTGTATTTATACTTAATTATGCAAGAATTCCCAAAATTAAAACACACAAGCCGACATTAGATCTATGAGAATAAAATCCCACCAAAAATTTGAATTAAATTTGAATTTGGGCCACACTACTCATTCTCCAATGTGGTGAATGATTCCCACCAGACATAATATATGGGACCAAAAATGAAAAGTGCTTAGAAATGTGTGAAACCTACATCAGGACCAAAAATACCTAGGTGGAACTCATTCACTCAAGGTGGCGAGTGAGTCCCAGACACTAAATCTAGGCCACACAAGCTAGGAACACCTAAATTATGATTGGTATCAGGATTATCCTCAAAAAGATGCAATAAATGAGGTTTGTGGATGCAAAATAGGGCCAATTAAAGCATAATAAAGAACAATTATTGATGAAAAGCCTAAATAAATGTGAAAGTGTATTAAAACACTTTACAACACTCCAAATAAGGAAAGATTAAGGTTGATTTGGATTAAAATTATGTTTATTAGCTTAGTTAATTGATAAAACACCAGAAAAGTGTGAAAGCATGTTAGAACACTTCACAACAGTTTAGCAAGGCACCATTAAATTCCATTAGTACACAAGGGCTCAAGACCTAATGGGAATGTGTTATTGACATTGCAACACTAAATCAAGGCAACATTAAGCCAAAATCCACAAGGAGGCTTCCAAATGAGTGTGAAAATGTCAAGGGATCCATTTTACTACACTACATTTAGCCCCACTTTAGTGAGAGGATGAACTTGCTTCAAACTCACACTAAAGTAGAAAAACACACACCAAGATGGGTTCCCATGAACCAATGCTAGCAAGATGAAATGAAAATGATCAAGAGGAGTGATCAAGACCCCAAGATAAAGATCTCATGAAAAACAAACATAAGCACAAAGGAACATGCATGTAAATTATATAAAGAGAAACAACAAGGCACAACCACACACTACCAAAGATGAAAAATGGAAAAGGTGAAATAAAAGAATAGAATCAATCTTTGATTGTTTTTCCATCACAATGTGGATCAAATCTAGGTTGTTTGTTCAAAAAATGCATACTCACTCTGAGGTGACAGAACTCTTGGCTATTCGCCGGGTGAGAAGTCCTAAAAAGTTAGAAACATACACTCATGGCTGGTATGCACTCATACACACACAAGTGGCTATAGGTAAATTCATGCCTCGAATTGGGCTTCCTGCTCAAACCATACCAAAGTTATACCTTCTGATAACTTGAATAAGGCGCCACACAAAAATGATTTTTGAGCTTCATGAGGCAAGCAAAACTTCATATGCTTGGAGCTCATGAAAAAATAGGATGGCACTACAAGCATGCAAGCTGTATTATGCAAGGTGGCCATATATCGAAAAATGCAAAATGAAAAAATAGGAAATGTTCAAAGGAGTCTTGCTTAGTTCATGTGAGGTCTTTAACTTAGGGAACATTGTGCCTAATGTCTCAAGAGAGGACCGAAGAATATAGAGAATTCACAACATCGCATCAGTCACTAAGAGGAATGCAATATAAGAGAGATCACACTCTAAAGAAATTACACCCAATCTCATCCACAAAACAACAAACCATTGTATGAAGTAAGAAAGGTACAAGAACCATAAGTAAAAATGCAAAAGAATAATGCCATCTTTTTCACTTTAAAGAAATTTCTAAACACAATACTATGAGAAATTACTTTAAAGTAGCAAATGAAAAAAAAAAAAAAAAAAAGAAGACATGAGAGCCAACTTGGAAAGCCCTATGCCAATTCATGTGTTTTTGAGTAAAGTTGCGTCATGTAAGAGAAAAAGAAAAGAGAGGGGTTGCCAACAAAAATGAAAACACAAAACACATAAGGGTTTTATGGATTTGGGGTCAGTATGTTCTTTGCTACATTATTTTTAGAGAGCTTGGAACTACCATCATCCCCCAAATACATATAGAATTGGAAGAATGACACAAAGAGAGCAAAAAAAGAAAAAATCTTTCGGTGTCAAATATGGAAGAGAAAGGAATGTGTCTCGATCATCATCCCCAAAAAGGAAAAAAATGAAAAAAAAACAAAAAAAAAAGGAAAAAAAAGAAAACATGTGAAGAGACATAGTGTGTCTCGACACCTTGCGTCATCCCCAAAAGGAAAATAGAAGACAAGTGAAAAAGAGAAACTAAAAAGGAAAAAAGAAAAATAAATCCTTTTGGGTCAACATGGAAGAGGCATAGGGTGTCTCGATACCTTGCGTCATCCCCAAAAGGAAATCACAAGACAAATGTAAAAGATATAAAAAGTGAAGAAAAAATATTTACGAGATAGAGAAAAATGAAGGTACAAATAGAGGAATGTAACAGAGAGAGAGAGAACATCAAATAGAACATCATGGGGGATCACATTACGCACACACAATCACACAAAAGAAAATGAAAAAGAAAAGATCCAAAAGACTAGTAAGGAAAATTCAAGTCAACCTAGGAGCAAGTCATCTTCCTCCCAATCATTTTTTGTGTATACCGAAGGCAGGAAACTTAGAGCCAAAGGGACAAGAGAAAGTTCCAAACCACGAGAAGAACTAGGCTCAACACTCTTTATAGGAGATTTGTCATTTAAGCTCATGGAAGAGAAAAACAATGTATTTAGTTCATTTTGCGCCTCTTCATCAATTTTAGCAACCTCATCATCATCATCTAAGTTGATCACAATAGGAGCTTGAAGGATAATGTCAATTGAATATTTTTACTCTTGTTATGGAGGTTGCATTGAATTGTATTTTTTTGAGATAGAGTCATCATGCATTGCTTCAATAAAGTTTGGATTTTTATTTTCTTTATTTAATTCTTCATGTAACTTGTGAGAAAGCTTACGATGTCTATGCCTACGCCTCAAAATTTATTTCTTTCTTTTTTTTTTTTGCCTTTGTTTTTCATGGCATTTGGTGAAGAGTGCTGATCAATTGTGTTTTCATCCCAAGGGATGGGAATGGAAGGAAACCATGTGAGGTTGTCTTCAAACCACTTATCTTTAGCTTTTGTAAACTTGTTTAACAGAGGAGTGTATATGCTGAACATCATCTTGGCTTTTTTTCTAAGATGGTAAGTAGTCATCCTAGGGGCTATCCTGGTTTCTGGGGTATTCTTTAGCCTCCCACATGGCTCATCACGGTAGGTTGTAGGTTTATAGACATATTTCGGAGCTCAGTTCGATGATTTTTCGCTTTGAATTTTGGTAGATATGAAAGGTCTTCGGCTTTTATAGGTCTCATGGGTTCGGCCCATAATTTTCCTTGATGAAAATGTCGTACTTTATGATAGCAGTTTTCATTAAAAAGGAAACTTTAAGCATTTATGCACAAATCAAGGTGTCTGGTGGTTTAAGCTCATGGGGTGGCCTGAATGTCAAGTTAACCAAATCGTACATGGAGAATGACACTAATACTAATCCATCGAATGGTAAGTGATCGATCCTACTGAAAGCTAAAATGAATAAAAGTCTGATCCATAAGCCATTTTATCATGTTCATCTTGATAGAGTTCATGCAAAATTAAAAATTCCTCAGTGATGACGTTCTCTCCACAGGTGAGATCTATTAATATCCCATTAGTGGGCTTATCATAGATACGACCGGCTATGTAAAGAGGACCATCGGGAAAATGTTTAAGTATATCCTTAGAGGAGAAAGAAATGTCAAGAGAATTCTTAGGTCAGCCCTTATGAGGGATGATGTCTATCGCCCCTACCATTTCATCTATAGGATTGACACTGATAGCACTTTTTAGAACAAAATCATTGTTTTCATCATTTGTATCATCATTCATCACATCGTTCTTTGTAGTTTCGTTGACTTAATCAAATGAAATGTTTTGTTTTGGCATGGGATTGATGAAAATTTTCAAGTTTTGGTTCAAAAAGGAAATAGACTTATTTCCTTGATCACTAACACCTCCAATGGATAGATGACTATAATCAATGAGGTCTTGCACAAGATGTTTAAGATGCTTGCAATGTTCTATGTCATTTCCATTTTATTAGTGATAGGGGCAATAAGAATTTGATTTAAAGCTTGAAGGTAAATGCTTATTAGGGTTGGGTGTTTTGACAGGAGACAAGGTAATGATTTGTTGTTCTAGAAGTTGGGACATTTTGTTATGAAGGGTATCGGGTAAGGGAGTGAATTGTCTTTTCGGATCTCCATAGTTAAAGGGGACCATGGCTTTAACAGTAGCAACTTGGTTATTGATGAACATTTTGAGTAGTTTACTAAGGAAGGTTAAATTGAAGGAACCCTTTATTTTGTTTTCTAAAGGGATGAGAATTGTTTTTGTTTATGGGCTCAGATCTCTCGATTCAGCTAGAAGTGGGCTTTGTATCTTGACTGCTAACCAAAATTTGATAATCATGGAGGGTAGTGCACAAGTGCATGAAGGATGGGAATTTCATCATGGTAAGCTTGTCTTGAATCTTACTTTTCAAGTTTTCTATGAACATATTTTTAAGGTGTGGGTCGGGAACCTTGACATCTATTTGGAAATAAAGCAATTGATAGCATGAGAAAAAATTAGTTATCTTTTCTTCTTTTTTCTTGCATCTCATCAATTTGGCTAAGGTAATTTTGGGAGTCATATGCACTTGGAAATGGTTTACAAATTCCTCAAAAATTTCATTGAATGAAAAAAATTGCATTGTTTGGTAAAGAAGAGAACCATTCCAAGGTAGTATCTTTCAAGGATCTACGAAATATTTTTTCCAAAAGTTTATCATCAAGGAAAAAATAACTACATAAGGTAGTGTAGGAATTAACATGGTTAGAAGGATCTCCCTTCCCTCCATATTTCTCAAATCTAGGCACCTCTACACCTTATGGCATTGGTGTTCATAATATCTCCAAGGAAAATGGGCTACTTTTGACATAATATGTAGGTGGACCATTTTGATTTTGGTTAATGGTGGAGATTTTCTTTTGAAGGGATTACATGGTTTGGAAATGTTGAGTGATGAGAAGGTCATTCCTTGTGTTATGAGATGGAAGTGATAAAGGTGAATGGGTGTATGTGTTCGTAGGACAAGTGAATGGAATGCTTATAGGTGGTAAGGTAGGAGATATAACTTGTGATGCTACATAGGAACTAGGGATGCTAGCACAAATACCTAGGGAAGGAATCACGTCAGGTTCACCAAAATGAAAAGGTAAAAAATTGTGGGCTTTCTTTCAACTTTAGGGTTTTGGACCTAAAAGGAGAGAGGCAATTCTCACACTCTTCACTTAAGAACAAACCATTGATATTTCAATGCAAAGGAGATTGAAATTTTTCAAAGGGACTACCATAAAGGCTGAATGATATCTAATGAGGGGTTCACCACCAAGTTTAGACTTGGACAAGACAATGCATTGTAAGATGTAAAAAAAAACCCTAATTGAATGCAAACTAACACAAAATGACCTAAAAAGATGAAAAAAATGTAATAGAAAGTTATGAAATAGAAAGTGTGCACTTGGAAGACTAAAGAAGGTAGAATGGAGGTCTGGAATTCTAGAAAATTTGTTGTTAATGCTAACTGGGGGGTGATCCCACAATACTAATTTACAATTTCAAGGAGATCCTGATTTTCGCTGAAATCATATATTTTTAGAAAATGTAATGATTTAATGGAATTCTAGAAAATTTGTTGTTAATGCTAACTGGGGGGTGATCCCACAATACTGATTTACAATTTCAAGGAGATCCTGATTTTCGCTGAAATCATATATTTTTAGAAAATGTAATGATTTAATACTTGAAATTTTCCATTTAAAGGATTCCAATTGAAGAGAGTTTGATCAAACCACCTTAGATCAAACCCCCTTGGACAGAACCTGGATAGTTTTAAACCATACATATAATGAAGTCTCCTTTAGACCTATCAAAATGGTGATAAAAAACCAATTTTGATTTACCTTTTGGGGGATCAAATGAATTCATTTGAAATTTATTTTTTGTAATTATGTAGTCCTTATTATAAGCTTCCCAAAAAGTATAATTTTAAATAAATTTAATTTTCTTATTATATTTATTTTTTATTTCTTGTGAATTTAGATTTTTCACCAAAAATCAAGCTCTTTGTTCTACACATGTGGAAAAATAATAGATTATTAGAAAAAATTGAAAAATATGAGTGCACTATATATTGAATTCCTTGATCTAACAAAAAAAATAAAATTGAATTTTGATATGTATACAAAAAAAGTTACATGTTATATTGTTTGCCTATGTCTGAATTGTAATTGGTTTGACTTTGAAACTTTATTAAGGAAAAAATATTCAATAAAATGTTATGAAACCAATTGGAAGCACTAGATATCATAGTTACACATCTATATTTGAAAAAATTATAATTTTATCCTTGATGGAAAAAATGTTATGTGTTATACGATGAGCGTCACTCCTTAAAAATGTTGTTTACTGAAATAAATAGATTTGTAAGGAGATGGAAAACGAAGTGCAATTTGATTCAAAAAAAAAATGTAAATATATATTTAGAATCTACAAAAAAAGTTTCACAAATAACTAGTTTGCATCATCTTCAAATTCCTCACGGTTCAGCCACTATAGGTGCCCAAAAGTGAAGATTTAGTAAGAAAAAAATATTCCAATGTCCAATTTGGCCAAAAATTGTAAACTAGTATTGTGGGATCACCCTAGGACTCATTCGCGAGACTGGATGAATTAGTCCAGTTTTTGAAAAAATGTGCAAATACAGGTTTCAACCAAAAGGGTATTGAGATCTATGAAAATATTTCTGAGGCCTGTATAGTGGGACTTATTCACCAATAGTGATGAATCAGTCCATTTCTACTTTTTTAGACATTCTGAACTGGATGTTCTTCCTCTTGATTAGCTCTACTCTCTTTTACTAGTTTCTGGATCTGAAACTATAAATTGCCACCTATAGACCTTCTCCAAGCTTCTCCAAGGCTTGATGACAACTTGAGGGATTTAACAACATTTACTCCAACTTTGCTTCTTTACAAATCTACAACCTAGCCCTACAAATCACACACAAGAAGAGGGGAAAATGTTGTGGGGGTTAGTGAATAAGGGTTTTCCTTGGTCAAACCCCTTGTTGGTAATTAAACCTTGAAATGAAAGCAAATATGAATGGATAATGATGAATGAACAAAAGACAATGTTGCAACTCATCAAACCCTAGCAATAAGGTCTTGTAAATATGCTTGAAATGGTTGAAATGCATGTGGTTCTTAACTCTATCTTGAATTATGTTGATCTTACTTGAAACACTTGCTTGAATCATAAACTCTACATCACAATTGTTAGAACAATAAAAAACATGAAGAATGCAATCTTTGACATGATGATTGATTCTTGAAGAATGCTCTAATATGCTTTATAATCTTTCCTTGAAAGCTCTTGTGAATGCTCAAATGGTCTTCATGTGAACTCTTGAATGATAGGTGTTGAATATGAGTGAAACAACCTTGTATTTATACTTAATTATGCAAGAATTCCAAAAATTACAACACTACAAGCCGACATCAAATCTAAGAGAATAAAATCCCACCATAAATTTGAATTAAATTTTAATTTGGTCCACTAGGACTCATTCACCCAAGGTGGCGAATGAGTCCCACCAAATATAATGTATGGGACCATAAATGAAAAGTGCTTAGAAATGTGTGAAACCTACATCAAGGCCAAAAAGACCTAGGTGGGACTCATTCACCCATGGTGGTGAATGAGTCCCAAACACTAAATATGGGCCACACAAGCTAGAAACACCTAAATTATGATTGGCTAATGATTGGTGTTGAGATTGTCATTGAAAAGATGCAATAAATGAGGCTTGTGGATGTAAAATAGGGCCAATTAAAGCATAAGAAATCCTAATTATTAATGAAAAGCCTATAGAATGTGAAAGTATGCTACAATAGTTTACAACACTCCAAATAAGGCAAGATTAAGGTTGATTTGGATTAAAATTATGTTTATAATGCTTAGTTAATGGATAAAACCCCAGAAAAGTGTGAAAGCGTGTTACAACACTGCACAAAACTTCCGTAAGGAACCATTAAATTTCATTAGTTCACAAGGGCTCAAGACCTCATGTGAATGTGTTATCCATATTGTAACACAAAATCAAGGCAACATTAAGCCAAAATCTACAAGGAGGACCCAAACAAGTGTGAAAATGTCAAGGGATCCATTTTACTACACTAAATATTCTATTGTAATATTATTTCCCATGAGTTCACATTATTGTCCTCTATTCATCATAGCACTATTTTTAAATCCTAGGGATTGCCCTTGAAAGGATATGCAATAACAGTCTCACTTACGCCCACTATATTTTTTTTAAATTTCCTTCAGGTCCATCCCTTCCAGGTGCATGGTTACCTTGCCTTGACATGGACTATCCTTTACTCCATTTTCTTATCTTGAAGAAAAATGTCTCTTTTTAATAAAGAACTTTGATGAGTCCTCATATGTCATCAATCCCCTTTTATCATGTTGGAAGCCTTGTACATGATTGTCACTTCTCATGCTTTTAACCATTCTCGAACCTTGCAACTCTTTTAATGACTGTCTTCATCACTCTTAAGCTTCCATCATTTATGGTGATTGTCCATGCATAATGATTGTTCTTATTGTTGATTTTTTTCTTATGGACATGGCTTACCTTATGTCATTAACATTTAATATATGAGGAATGTCCCCACTTCATAAGTGTTGTTCATTGTTTCATCTTGTAAATGTTATTGGCCATTGGCATTTGTTGCTTGTTTATCAGGAGTAGTAACAAGCTATCTGATATCTTTACAAAAACCATTAGTAATAAATTTTTTGTAGCTCATGACTCCTAGAATAATCTTTCAATAACTTGATAAGTATGCTAGCCCCAAGATAGTCAATAGTTTGAAGTTGTGATTAATGCTTAAGGTCCTTTGATGTTGATTTCCAATCATTACAACAACCAACATTTGCAACTTCGGGAGTTTCACCAACTTCCTTGGGTTGTAGCCCTAATAAAAGTTGTATAAATGAGTTGTAGTTTCTGTGGGTTGTAGCCCTAAAATGAAGTTGTAACTGTTATTTGGTTATGAGGCTAAATTAGCACAATAACTTCTAGCAAAATTTCTCACCATAGTTTCTCTCCTGTAGATTTTTCTACCTAAATTTGTTGTCAACTATGTTTTTATTTGGATGATTTTCTTCTTTCTTGTTTTGATTACATAGATGAATTCTTAATTAGTATAAATTATCATTAGTAGTTATTATTTGGGTTTGAAATTTGAAGTATATTGATTCATCCCCCCTTCTCAGTATTCTAGTGTGTTCAACAATTGGTATCAGAGCAAGGTTTCTTGATACAAGCCTAACAACTGAGGTAGATCATGTATTTGGAACACATGGGGAATGAAGTACCAAACAAGGAGTGCTCTTGAGAAGAAAATGACATACTTCATGAGGAGGAGGATGAACTTCAATTTAAATTAAATAAAGAAGATTTTCCAATGGATTATTAAGGATAACTCATTTCTGATCTAAATGATCTAGATGAAGAAAGAGAGAAGAATGAAGAACTCTAGTACAAACTTCAAAAATTAGAAAAATTAATTATCAAGTTGAAAAAGGTAAAATAACTGCAAATTTTCTAAATTCCAAGCTCAATGATAAATCTATTGAATGCTCCAATTTGGAAGAAGATATTTTCTCCCTAAGGAAATAATTGGATAAAGAATAAGAACAAATTGACAAGGGTCTAAAGCTAAAGGGAGGTTTTGACATTCTTGATGAAATAATCATCTCTCAAAATCCATCAAAAGAAAAATTAGATCTTGGTTTTGAGAAAGGGAAAAGTCCAACAACTAGTGCATCTACAAACCTATATTAGAATTTTAAGGTAGAAGACAAGTTTGAAATTAAGGAGGAAAAGGCTTGCACTAAAGA
>VDFB02260980.1:0-88711 GCA_007258455.2 Sequoia sempervirens | reverse complement strand
GAGCAATTCTTTGATATCCATCATGTTCCTAGTCAAAAAAAGGTGGCTATGGCATCATTATACCTAGAACCAAATCAAATTATTTGGTATCGTTGTTTATGTGATGAGAAGAGAAAAATGGGTTGTGTGGTCACATGGTCAATTTTTCAAGAGGAACTTGCTACTCATTATGGAGATAACTTTATGGATAGCTACTTTTGCCAACCCACCCAATTAAAGCAAACAGGCATGGTCAATGATTATATTCAGCAATTTCAAGCCCTTTCTCTAAGAGTAGAGAATGTGGTAGAAGAAAATATGAAAGAACTATTTCTAGGAGGTTTAAAGGATCACATAAAATATGAAGTACGATTGTTCCAGCCACAATCCTTATCGCAAGCAATAGTAATGGAAGACAAGTGGAGGAGAAGTTTATGGCTAATAAGAAACAAGGGAATATAAATTTCAGTGAAAGGAGATCTCCTACACATTCGCTACCACAACCTACTAGGTTGACTCCACAACAAATTGAGGAGAAAAGAGCAAAAGGGTTATGTTTCAATTGTGACAGCAAATATAGTCGAGGGCATAAATGTAGTGAAAAGAAATTGTTTTATATTGAAGGATTGAGTGAGGAAGAGGAGGAACCAATAATAGAGGGTGATAGGGATCTAGATGATGAATCACATAATTCCCAACCAATCATTTCTTTTCATGCACTCTCTAGGTTTAGTGCCCCTCAAACTCTAAAGGTAGTTGGATTCTTAAAGAAGTAGAATGTAACCATGTTGATCAACTCAAGTAGTACTCATAATTTCATCAACAAAAAGTTGGCTACTTGTCTAAATTGTTTTATATATCTAGCTCTAGAATTTCAGGTCTTGATTGCAGATGGTGGTATCATCAATTGTTCTGGAAAGTGTCATAGAATTAAATTATTCATAGGATATTATGACCTTGATAGCCCAATGTATGCTATCTCCATGGCTGCAATAGACATGGTTTTGGGAGTATAATGGCTTACAACCTTGGGAACAATTGAGATGAACTTCCAAGAATTTTTTATGAGGTTCCAATCAGAAGGAAATACAATAGAGCTAAGAGAGTTGAAGGAAAAATCCCCACAAATAGTTAGCTCTCATCAAATGTAGAAGTTGTTTAAGAAAGGAGTTGATGGATTTGTGGCCCAGTTATGTTCATTAGAAGTCTCTCAATCTAATGCTCCTACCTATCTAGATTTACAAGCAATAATTGAGCATCGCTCAGTGGTTTTTGGAGATATGCCTAAAGGAATTCCTCCTAAGAGTGATCATGATCATGCCATACAACTAGTTCCAGGGAGCCAACCCCCCAACATCATGCCTTATCAGTACCCACATATACAAAAATGTGAGATAGAAAAGATTGTTGAAGAGATGTTAGAGGTAGGAATTATCAGACATAGCCAAAGTGCTTACTCCTCGCCAGTGGTGATGGTGGGGAAGAAGGATGATACTTGGCGCATGAGTTTGGACTATAAAGTGCTCAACATGTACACCATCAAAGATAAATTTACCATTCCAATCATTAATGATTTGCTAGATAAATTGAATGAAGCTATGTATTTTACAAAGTTAGATCTTAGATCCAGTTATCACCAAATTTGAACTAAGGAAGAAGATATTTGTAAGATAGCATTTAGGACTCATGAGGGTCATTATGATTTTTTGGTCATGTCATTTGGTCTTACTAATGCTCCATCTATATTTCAAAGTTTGATGAATTCCATCTTTAAAATGTTCTTGAGGAAGTTTGTATTAGTGTTTTTTTATAATATATTGGTTTATAGCAAGACATTGGAAGAACACTTGTTGCAGGTAGATCAAGTATTACAAGTTCTCAAAGAGAAACAACTCTATGCTAAGCCATCCAACTGTGCTTTTGGTCTTAATGAGGTGGAGTACTTGGGACACATAGTTTCACATGAAGGAGTAAAGGTGGATCCTAACAAAATTAAGGCTATCATGGAATGGCATATTCCCAAAACCATTAAGAAATTGAGGGGTTTCTTGGGATTGACTGGATACTATCACAAATTTGTGAAGAATTATGGTCATATAGTAGCACCCCTCACAGCTTTATTGAAGAAGGATTCTTTTCATTGGAATGAATCTGCTAATTCAGCATTTGAAATGTTAAAGGAGGCTATGTGCACAACTCCAGTACTTGACACTCTTGATTTCACAAAAGGATTTTATTGTGGAATGTGATGCTTTTGGTAATGGTATAGGTGCAATTCTCATGTAGAAGGTTCGGCCAATTGCTTTTGAGAGACGTCAATTAAAGGGGAAGAATCAACTCAAACCTATTTATGAGAAGGATATGTTAGCTATTTTTCATGCAGTAAAACAATGGAGGCCTTATCTAATAGGTAGACACTTCAAGGTTAAGATAGATCATGATAGCCTAAAATATTTTTTGGAACAAAGATTTTCTTTGGAAGAACAACAAAAATGGGTTACTAAGATGTTGGGATATGATTTTGAGTTTGTATTTAAGAAAGGGAAGGAAAATGTTGTGGAAGATGCACTATTGAGGAAGGATGAGAAGGATGAAGCTTTATTGTGTGCCCTTTCAATATTATAAGAAGATTGGGTAGAAGAAGCCAAAGAAGAGTGGAAAAATAATGTGGCTACTAGTAATCTCATTCAACAATTACAGAGTGACCCTAGTAGTTTAGATAAATTTTGTTGGAAGGGAGATACTTTGTGGTATAAAGAGTGATTGTATCTTTGCAAGAATTCCTCTCTCAAACAAAAGATTCTCGCAAAGCTACATGAGTCTCCAGTGGGTGGTCATTCAAGATTTTTGAAGACATATTATCAGGTCAAGAAAGACTTCTTTTGGGAAGGGCTAAAAGGGGATGTTCAAAAAAATTTGGCAAAATGTTTGGTTTGTCAACGAAATAAAGGGGAGACAATTAAGACACCAAGTCTCTTGCAACCCTTAGCTATTCCTAGCTAGCGTTGGGAAGAGATCTTCATGGACTTCATCACAGGGCTTCCAAGATCTAATGGTAAGAATGCCATCATGGTAATTGTGGATCGCCTCACTAAATATGCATATTTTATTGCATTATCACAGCCTTTTACAACAAGTACAGTGGCAAAAACATTTTTGGAGAATATTCAAAAGCCACATGGTATACCTAAGGTTATTGTTAGTGAGTGTGATCCTATCTTTACTAGTAACTTTTGGACAGATTTATTCAATTGTTTGGGTACTCAATTGGCTCACAGTTCTTCATACCATCCACAATTTGATGAGAAAACAAAGGTGGTTAATAAGTGTTTGGAAGGATATATGCATTGTTTCACTTCAGATAAACACTCAATGGGTAGATTGGCTACCACTAGCAGAATGGTGGTATAACACTTCCTTCCATAGTTCATCAAAAATGTCTCCATTTATGACATTGTATGGATATTATCCTCCTTCCATCACATCATCATTGAAGGTGTCACCAAGATTACACATTGTGGAGGACCACATGATTCATCAACAATAAGTACTTTCATGACTTAAAGAGAATCTATCCATGACACAAAACTGAATGAAGTAGTAGGCAGACCAGTACCGTAGTGAAAGAAGTTTTGAGGTTGGGGATTGGGTTTTCTTGAGATTGCATACTTACAAGCAAATGTCATTGAAGCAATAGTCAAAGAATAACAAGTTGTCTCCAAAACATTATGGCCCTTATCAAATCATGTAGAAGATAGGTAGTGTTTCCTACAAGCTTGAATTGCCATCAACAACAAAGATACATCCAGCTTTTCATGTTTCTTGTTTGAAGAAGGTAATCAGGAATATTATCCCTACTCAGACAATATTACCGGAGCTTGATGGAGAAGGAAGAATCATATTGGAACTAGAATGTATTCTTCAAAAATGCACAAGGAAGCTAAGGACCAGAACACTCACTCAATATCTCATTCAATGGAAGAATTTACCAATTGAAGATGCCACATGGGAGGATGAGGAGTTCATTCAAAAGCATCCAAAATTGCCTAGCATTGAGGACAATGCTTATCTGAAGAGGGAGGGCATGCTACGCCCTTAATATTAGAGTACATCGAGTTATGAATAGTCAGCTTGTGGCTATCTTAACTCCTAATTAAGTCATATTATCATTATTGTATTGTTATTTAGTTGATTAGGTCGGCCTAGGGCTTATTAAGGTTATCTAAGTTGGCTTGGGTGGTATCCTAGGCATAAATAGGTATATATAGGAGGTTATGAGTCCTATTTCATCATCATATTGTGAATTGTGTTCTCATTGAAGATATTTGGAGGTTTTCCCCCTCAAAGTGGCTTGTTATTCTTAGTTATTATTTAGTATTTGCATCATATTTTCTATCATATTCTTCTATTGTGCAAGTTATTTCATTACAAGTTACCAATGCATTGAGTAGGAAACAAGATTTGTTGACAAAAATGAGGGTAGAAGTGGTTGGATTTGATGGAATGAAACATTTGTATTGAGTTGATCCTAATTTTACAAAAGCATAGAAATCATATAAAGATATAGTTAGCATTGATAAAAATTAGTGGCTTGATTATTTAATTCAAAATGGTATGTTGTTCAAAGATAAGGAGTTATGTATCTAAAAAATCTCAATGAGAAAAAAATTGATTAAGGAAAAGTATAGCAGTAGTTTAGCAAGTCATTTTGGGGTAGAAAGATAGTAGCATTAGTGAATGAGAATTAATTTTGGCTACAAATATATAAAAGGATATAAGAAAATTTTCCAAAGTTACAGAGCTTTACGAGTTCCAAAGGGAAGTAGTCAAAATGTCGAGTTGTATCAACCATTACCAATTCTAGAAAAACCTTGGAATAAGTATGGAATTTGTATTGCAATTGTCTAACACACATAAAAGACATGATTCTATATTTGTGATTGTGGATAGATTTTCTAAAATGATGAATTTTATTTCATATACGAAAATCAATTATATGGTACATGTAGTTGATCTTTTTCTAAAATAAATGAGATTGCATAGTTTGCCAAAGAGTATTGTTTTAGATAGACACTAAATTTGTTGGTTACTTTGGGAAGACACTATGGAAGAATTTGAAAACAAATTTGAAATTAATGGAAAAATAAGTTATGAATAGGAGTTTAAGCAATTTATTGAGATATTTGATTGGAGAAAGGATAAGAATATGAGGTATTATTTTAGGGCATGTAGAGTTTGCATGCAATAATTTGGTAAATAGGAGTACAAGGAAAACATCATTTATGGTTGCATATGGTAGTTGTCCAAGGAATATATTAGAGTTGAGAGATATCAATAATGAAGAGAAGTCTGGAAATAGAAGAATTTATAGAAGATGTGAAGTAAACATAAATCTATCATAAATCACTTGGAGAAGATGAATGGTAGATATAAGGAGAAAGTTGATGAGAAAAGAAGACAAAATTTGTAGTTAGAAATAAGTAACAGTATATTTTAGAAAATAAATATTTTCAATTGGGACATACAATAAGTTGAAGATGGAGAAGTTTGGTCCTTGCAAAATTATTAAAATAATTGACTTGAGAAATACATACATGAAGTGGATTTATCTGAAGCCCTAAGCATATTACCAATGTTCAATGTTGTAGATTTATATTATTATCATGAATGAGAATTTGGGGATAGTGACTTAAAAGGACAATGGAGGAACCAAATATCACAAAAGCCAAAAAAGGGGGTTAAGCAGATTTTAGAAACATGATATGAGGAGTATTTGCTGAAATGGAGAGGAAGGCTTGAAGAATATTCATCTTGGATTTTTAAAGTTGAGGAAGACCATCTTAGTTTCTCTCTAACCAGTGAAAAGTGAAACACTCACTTTTTAAATTACCAAAAGTGTTTGATGCAAGAGCATCTAAAGTAAGAGTATCACCCAAAAATATTTTCCTTCACTTTGTTTATAAGTTTTCAACAACAATATGGTCATTCTAGTCACCACGTATCTTATTGCATTTCACTACACTTGCATATTCCACCTTGTGGTTAGGAATATGTGTTCTACATGGAGTTTGCAATATTACATTCAATTTCTAGGAGACTCTAATCACTATAATGGCATAATTAAAGTTTTGAATCACTATCAAGTATAACATCCAATTTCACTATTCAAGACTTGTAGCACCTTTCTGAAATGTGTGGCAATAAAAGAACACATTTCCATACTTATAGGACCCAAGAGAGATTATGTTATGAACCATATTGAGATTCATTGATCTTTCATCATCAAAATCATTCTAGAGGATTCTTCCACATGATTGGTTGACTACACTATACTTGGCAACAAGCTTCACGCCTCCTAGCAATTGACCAAGATCACTTCTAAGGCTAGAAGTTGCTATATAAACATCTCTCTTGTCTATTCAAAGTCAATCAACTCAATGGGAAGCTCAACAATTGGCATTGTATTGCAATATCATTCAAATTTTATAATGTACACAATTGTGTCCATATATGATAAAATGTTGTGGCCTAACATGCTGACAAATTGTAATTTGTTTATGAATGTGAATCTGGAAAGATCATATTGTTTTTTTTTATTAAAACTCTGGTGTGTAATTGGTTTTTAGTTACAATGTTGGATTCTCCTCCATTGGATCCTTTGACCATGATTGCATAATTGATGTACTTAGGATAGGAACACACACTTTCCAATCTTTGACTATTTGTGGAGGTCAAAAGACCAAATTAGAGGCTTGACTATATTGACAGCTCCCAAACAATCACCAATATTTTTCTTGTCCCAAATACAAGTATTTCTTGAAGGCTATTTCACATGGAAGTTTCATAAATTTCCAGATATTTCTATCATTTTTGTTATTTTATTTTAGTTTAAATCACACTTCTATTATTTTATTTTATTTTATATTCTTTGTGTGCATTTATTTTCCACGTGTGCAAACATTTCTACACTTGGCCACCACCTTATTTTGTTGTTGCTTTCGGACAACCGATTAGAGCATGGGTACACTATAGTTTAAATTAAAAACCTTCCAGATTTATTCTCCAAAGTTCCCATTTAGTCCTAGTTTACATCTCTCAACTAATTTTCCAAATTTGCTCTCTTTATTTAGATTTCTCATTTTCCTAGTTAATAATATTTTATTTTTCTCAAATATAAAAGTAACAAGAGCTGCAGAGCAGCAAAATTCCTGCCAGAGTGTGCAAGAACAGTTTTGTTATTGTTGTTTGCTATGCTTGTTTTGATTTTGGTAGCTGCCTCTGTCCGTCTCGAGAGTTTCTGATCAAAATTGAGAAGTACTATTTGTTGAGATACACGAGTATCCATAGTCTAAATGAGATTTGAAGAACCAAAATATCAAATACATGATGATGGATTCCAAATCCAGCATGAATTTAAGCTATGTGATGATTTGTCACGGTCTAATTTCCTTATTAGCTCTATTCTAGCTTGATTGGCTTTGTAAGCTATGTAATAGCCACAATTTGATGTCCAGAGTAAAGAAGCATTGTTCTACTGTTGTTGCTGTACTTTTTTCTTCTGAAAGTTATTGGATACCATCCTTGTATCATATAAACTTGCATAGGAGCAAAAGTCTTTTGGGGTATAAAAATATAAGATTTTCCAAAAAAAAAAGAATTTAATCAAGAAAAAATGGATTTTAAAAAATTGCAGAGGGAGAAAAACATGTTGTCCTTTAAATTTAAAGGCATTCAATAGCTCATGAACTGTGTAATATAGACTTAGGCTGATTACATTGCATTACAGAATGCATATTATACAGTTCATAAATAATAGCTAGATGCTAATAGTTTTCAATTATTCAATTACAATCTCCTTTGTACACTGTCAATCTACAAACTGTGTATCTAAAAAATGAGATGTTTCTTCTCTCATTTCAAAGGTAGAAAGATGATTACTGCTAAGGACTTGTACAATGTGCTAACCACAGTGGTACCCCTGTATGTGGTGATGATTTTGGTATACGGTTCTGTCAAATGGTGGAAGATTTTTAGTCCTGATCAGTGCTTTGGAATTAACCGTTTTATGGTCATTTTTGTAGTCCCCCTGCTGTCTTTTCATTTTATCTCCACTAACAATATATATGCCATGAATTACAGATTCATTGCTGCAGATTCCTTGCAGAAGGGTATTACAGATTCATTGCTGCAGATTCCTTGCAGAAGGGTATTGTATTGTAGGTGTTGGGCATTTGGACACAGTTTTTAAAGAGGGGAGCTTGGAATGGATGATTACTTTGTTTGCCTTGTCTACACTATTGAATACATTGGTTATGGGGATTCCTCTGCTCAAGGGCATGTATGGGGATTTATCTGGTAGCTTAATGGTGCAGGTAGTGGTTTTGCAGAGCGTTATCTGGTACATCCTTATGATGGTGTCGTTGAGTACAGAGGAGCTAAAATACTCATAATGGAGCAGTTTCCTGAATTTGGTGCTGAAATTACTCCATTAAAGGTGGACTCTGACATTGTTTCTTTGCATGGAAGAGTGCCTCTGCAGACTTTTGCAGAGGTGAGGGGAAATGGGAAGCTTCGCGTAACTGTCAGCAGATCCAGGTATACAAAACCATGATCTTCTTGCATCCTTTTTGTTTCCCATTTTCAATTACAGGCTTTGTTTTGCCTGTCTTGTGCCAACATACTTCTCCTCCAATAGAAACATCACCTAAGATTCTTCAACACTTTTGATGTCCTGTTGCATAAGCCTTGCTCGTTTTATGGAAAACGTGAATAATAGTACCATCTTGTTTAATTCCTGTCAAAAACCTTCAGATAAGCCAAATACATATATAAAACAGAGAAATGACAGTTATCAAAGGTAGCCACCAATTACCTGGCAAATCTTTAGGATGTGTATAGCAAATTCTACTCTCATCTTTCAGTGTCAAAATAAATTCGTCTATATAGGGATGAGGCTTTGCATTACCAATTCCAAATTTTTCTACTAAATGTCTCAAAAGTTCTTGATTTGAAGGGTCAAATTTCACACTTGCAGGTAGCCCAGGCCAATCTTGCGAAACCTGCAAACAACAGATTATCTAATGTACACTGTTTAGCTCTCAAGTACAAAGCATTGTGACTGTTTATCTACATATTGGATTCTAAAGAATCCAAATTTCTAACAACAGATGCTTACATTATCAATAATCTTGATCAACTAATGTCAAATATACATGAATACCAACATTCTTTTGCATTTCTAGCCTAGATGTTTTTGGTTACTCAACCATTAAAAGAATTGTTAGCTACCTTTCAATGAGACAAAATCTTATAAGCCCCAATACATTCTACTCAACCCATAAAAGAGAATTCGAAATAAGCAAAATTCAGGAAACAGAATTCTCATTGAGAAGATTGAAAGCCGATAAATTTTAACAAAAGGTAGCCATCCTATCTATCACCTTATATAAAATGGGATATTCATTTCTTATCAATGTAGCACTAAAATTTGATGACGAATTGTAGAGTCAAATGGAATAAGCTCAATTAGGACAAGTATTGCAGAGCTTCCATAACAAAGCCTCATGCCCAAATCAGAATTCCATAAGAAATAATAAAACTTTAAAATTGCGCAAAATACTGCATACAGATTTTTGGGTATTGAAAATTTGAGTAAAATACACCATCCAACCTGCCCTAACAAACAAACCATAAGAATGCTTGGAAATAGAACTAGCCACTTTCTCAATTTCCTTAAGCAACCAGAATTTCAAACCTTGCATATGTTAGAATCCAAGATCACCTGCATGCAAATGAATACCTGTCACATGCAAAAGACATGAAGAACCAAAACGATGTTCTGTAAACCTCTCAGTAAAAATGCATTAAGAGAATCAATTATTACAATGTGATCAATCCTTATGAAGGAGATCAAGAAACCCTAAAAGGGAAACCCTAAATGAAACCCTAGTGTGCACACTTAATAATTAATTAATTATTAATGTGCCTAAGTTTAGCTTAAGTAATAAAGAGGAATAAGTGACTTAATTAATTAATCAATATGATGTAATTAATTAAGCATAATAACTTATTACTCTAACACCCCCCTTAAGATGAACTTAGGAAGAAGCTAAAACACTAGAATAAGATGCATGAAAGCAAAGATGGGTCCCGACAACTAGGCCTAATCAGGTACCCATTTACAAATGCAAGAATGAGTAAGAGAAGGAAAAACCCAGTGGGACAAAACCCCCCTTACAATGAGATAACATGCTGCAAAGAAGCACTGGAAGAACTCTGTAGAGTAACACTGGAACTTGATATAGGCAAGCAAAAATATTCTTCTGTATACTACTAAAACCGGATGAGAGTCACCGATTGACTCAAGGAATCATGATAAAGCAACGAAAACCCGATGCCACGGAACACTGAAAACTCCAAACTGGAACAACTCTGGAATCTATGAGCGAAGGCAATTATTGAATGATGTATTACTGAAAATGAAGTGCAAAGATGCAAGATGCACTCTCCCAACTGCCAAAATATCCAAGTAATCGCCAAACAACCCATCGGGCCAAATCTGGACTAACTGATAAACCTAGGATAGATACAGAAAAAGTGTATGGACAGCAACCTAGAGCTCCTCAATACCTTTCCGACGCTTCAAACGAGGCAAAAAATGGAGATCGTGGCAAAAAGTTATGAGCTCGGAAGCATAAAAAGTACATCTGACTTCAAACAGTAATAAATGCAGTAAAACAGAAAAATACTAAAAATAAATAGCACTACTGGAAAGTACTCGGAACCAGCTTTCCGGCGATATCTCGTTTGCCCGATTTTGATACCGTATGCCCAAGTTATGGCCAAAAGAAAAAAACTGCTCTTTTAGAAAAAACTAGGGTTAGGAGGGGCAAAGAGGGTCGCCGTATCGCCGACGTCGCTGCCGCGCCACCGCCGTGAGCGAAATTCGACATTGCCCCGCCGCCATGGAAAACGCCTCGCCGGAAAAAAATTCGTCACGGAACTTTGCAAGATGGCCGGAATATGCTCAGAACTTGCCGGAATATTCCAGCGCTGGTGGTCGGCCTGTATGGCTGCCCCTGTTCTTCCCATAGACCGCCGCCGGGGAAAAAAGGGCCCACCTGGCCGGAAGCGGCGGGCGGGTGGAGGAGCCCGGCTGCGGTGGCCACCCGGTGGCGCCGGGGGCGGATCTGTTCTGCACTGGGCGCGCCGGCACGGATGCCCAAAAAACACACTTTTTTAATTTTTTTCTATTTTCGTGCATCGAAAGACGTGCTGGGGAGGTCGTACGGCCCCTCAGACAAATTTTTTTTGCCTTCTCGACCAACTTGCACCAAAATAGACAAATTTTATATGAAAATGGGGGTTTTTGGGCGTTGCGGACTCAATGGTGAGTCCGTTTTGTCCCAAAATGCCCAAAAATTTAGGCTACCCCCAGATTCTTCAAAAAGGATGCATGTGGAAACCCTTGCACTTTGAATCTCACTAAAAGGCCATATCTTCGATCACGAACAAGCGCCTGGTCCGGAGCCTGATACCATGTTAGAATCCAAGATCACCTGCATGCAAATGAATAATTGGCTACATGCAAAAGACATGAAGAACCAAAAAATGATGTTTTGTAAACCTCTCAGTAAAAATGCATTAAGAGAATCAATTATTACAAAGTGATCAATCCTTATGAAGGAGATCAAGAAACCCTAAAAGGGAAACCCTAAATGAAACCCTAGTGTGCACACTTAATAATTAATAGTTAATTATTAATGTGCCTAAGTTTAGCTTAAGTAATAAAGAGGAATAAGTGACTTAATTAATTAATCAATGTGATGTAATTAATTAAGCATAATAACTTATTACTCTAACAGCATAGTTGTCAATGCTTTGAAGACAGATGAAAATCTTCTAACAGACGAACAATTTGCATGTACCTTTGAGTTCATCGGCGAGAGCAAGCAGATACTCTTGCAACTTGGGCAACATAATACGGCTGTCAAATTGCAGAGACTCAATATTATCCGTCAGTTGCAATCTCTGCAATACGAGGGTTTTAAGATTTTATGGCAAGGTGAGATCAAATAGAATTGAAGAAGCCACCAATTAGGTAGAATACGATTCATATAACTACAGCGATACTAGCTGAAATGGTTGACCAGCGTTTGGCTGAAAATGCGTAGAGTTTGCAAGAAGAATATAACGTAACCCTAACACAGCAGAATTTTTTCCTAGCCTTGAAGTTGCAGGTGTGCATGTTTGCAAAATGGAGTAGCAGAGACAAGGCACGTGAACTGCTTTCAACAATGCCACCAACCCAACGAAGGTAGAGATTTTTAGTCCTTTCTAACAATCTGCAGAGCCTTCCCCAAAATTTGTGCACTCTCTTGTATAGGAATGCCCATAGAGCCCCTGTCAATCTCCAGACTGCCAAAAATAATTATTGAATATTTAGGGTAAAAAATGTGCATCTTTCTGATCCAACTAATTAACCAACAATAAATCATCCCAAAAAATTGAAATCTGATTGGCTATCGCACAATGGTTTAATCACTGTTTAGTGTCAGAAGCGTTCGCAATAGTTCCAGGCAAGAACTATTAAACAATTTCACTCCCTATGTTCTAATTAGGTCAGATTGTTAGTCTAATTAGAAGATTAATGTAAGGTATAAATTAAACTGCTTTAGCATTCAAGTAGTTTAATATATATCCTACTGTCAAGGTTCGAAAGACCCCTGTTTATGCAGATAAAATGTAATGAGCCTGCTCAAATCTGACCTCAAAATGTTGATTGAAGGCTCAAAGAATTTCGTCAAACAATTCTCTTGCAACCTCTTAGCTTGTTGGTCTATGGTTTCAGTCTGATATTTGCTTGATAAATACTAAATGAAGACTTCCAATGATTACAATTCAACACTATGATATCTAAACTATCATCTAGATGCATTTACAACCTTCCTTTTATCAATTGCAATGCACTTCAATGCTTCCTATGTGCAAATTATTCATCTTCAACCACTTGACATTATGTCAAACAGTTGGCATTCAAGGGATAGATGACTGTTATTAATTTCAGTTTGCTTCAATTACTTATAACAGCACTTGTGATTGCAAGTATTGCTTGGAGTTCACTTCTAAATGATTCTATAATGAGTATACTCAAATGAGGATGCAACATGAACCTTTTTACTTTCCAAATGCAATAACATGAGAAACTAGGAATGCAATGTGCAACTACAGCATGTAGACATTATGTCAAACACTTGCCATGCATACTTCAAATGCAAATATCAAAGACTCAGACCAGCAACTACTTCTCCCTTTATTGCTATCAAATGGAGCCTTACAATATTCTTCCCAAATTGCCAAGACTCTTGGCATTACCCATGATTTTCCAGTGATATTTTCTGCATACAACTACAGCCCTCTTATGACAATTACATATGCAAATATTCAATGGAAAATAATATGAGAACCTGATTGAAAAAGATGCCTTGGCTGGTAGTTGATGAAGCAAGCAAATTTGATGCCAAAATCTCCTTCCACAAGCCAAATCGATTTATTTCTTGGGCCACCCCTGTTTTGGTCTGAATTGATGAAATAAATAAATAGTATCATGAAACCCCGCTTCTAAATGACAATCTTCATTGCCATGCTCTTAAGAAGGTAACGCCTATGTTTCCTTGTGAAATCGCTCTTCCCTTGAAGTGCTATGGACAAAATCATAGGATCCTTGTCTGCAGCAACTGGCTGTGCTCTGAGAACAGGAGCACTGAAATACCTCCAAATGCACCTTCCAATCACCACAAGATCAACACAAGACCTCCACAAATGTATGCTCCAATGAGGAACATAAGTCGATGCACATTTAGCCCTCAATGAGTGAAATCGATGAACTCAATAAGCTATTATAAAAATCTGGAAATAGACTGATATCAAATCTGAGTATGCACAATGAAAAATCGACCTCCAAAGAGTGAAGACTTCAACTATCAAAATGTCTCCAAAAGCTTCACCAATCGAACTATGCAAAATTGATCAATAAAATGATCAACCCAACAATACCTCAGCTGCTGTGTTGAATCCAAACCCTTATTCAGAAAGTACAATAATACATCAGCTATTGTACTCAAATATATTTCACAATGACGCACAAATAGAAAGTCTGAAGTAACTTTCTCCCAGCTGCAATAATTCAAGTGATATTTCACACCCTCAAAATTGCTCACCAATTGAGAGTTTTCGTTCTCAATGGCCAAAGACAACTACAGAAACCCTAGGCTCCACAACCATCAAACATCAACATCAACAACAACAAATCTGCATGATAGACAATGAGCCCTTGATGCCTATTTATTCTTATTCCCCAATAGGTCGGCCTCCTTCTAGAACTTTCCCAAGTCACCTTCTAGAAGGAATATTATTTTCTTTTATTTTATTATTTTATTATTTTATTATTTTATTATTTTGCACTTTATAATAAAATAATTATTCATAACATAAAGTGCAAACATAACATTACTTTATAACATGAGGTTTCTAAAAATAGAAACATATTAAGAAATCATTAGAACACCTCCATATGTAGACTGAATCACGAAACGGGCCAACCAATCAACTGGGTCTCTGCCAAACGACCCTCTTATTAAGCTCCATTAGCCTACGAGGATCAGAAATAGGCTAATTCCTCTAAACTCCATCGCTTATGAAAAAGGGGACATTACAGTCCGCCCTCCCTGAAATTGCTTGTCCCCAAGCAATCTTTGCAACAAGTACAACTCTTCTCCACCTGGATCCCAAGTGAAAATCTGTGTAATGTCCCAAACATCACCAAACAACTCTTGTAACACAAGCACATCCTGCTGAATCAACTCAACCCCAAAACTGTGATGATAAATCTGATGCGCCCATACTGTTGGAAAATCACCACCCATTGCTTCCCATTGTGCCACTCTGATACCTCCCATCTCCAAAACGCAGCAAGTCACCAAGTCCTGAATCAAATGATAATCATCATGAGAGAACAAAGTAGAAGACCTGCAAAACTCGGAATCATCATCTGAGGTCGGAAACAAATCATATCCGAGCCGACTAGAACACTCCTTATTCCACCCACCTCTCTGTGTCATCAAAGTCATTGTCGAATCTTGAACACGTGGGCTGAAATCAAATTGATGAGCATACCTTAAGATGCAATTGAGGTGAAACTCTCCTGACTGAGCTAATGGAATACCCGAATGATCAAGTGTATTCCATCCATTATTTCCATCCTCAGAAGAAGGCTTACAACTCATAATAGGATGAGTTGGTTGTGCAACAACATCACCATGAATGCCATCTACAGTCTCGCCCTCATCATGGATGCTATCTTTTGCCTGGCAAGGTGTTGAATCAATACCAAAACCCAACATGAAAGTCCTAGAAGGAATCATCTCCTTCTGATTCAACTGACCAATGTTAGCCTCCAGAGTACCGAAAAAGATACTAGTACTCAAAACTCCACTAGTACCTGAATCTCCCGCCGACATTGAAGTGTCTACACCACCACCTAACACTGCATCTGTGTTCTGAGTGTGAACACTAGGTGAACTCATACTGCTATCATCTACAAGTGTCCTGGCTACCTGAAAGGAATGCTTTGAATCCTGAAGTGCTAACTGAGTGCTCACCAAAGAATCCCTAGTGACCATAAGCTCCTGAGAAAGCATATCAACTTCCTCCTCTTTCCTCATCAAGGCATCTGAATAGATCTCAACAAGATTAAGAAGGTGGTCATGATTTGAAAGAAGGTGTAAATAACTTGATTTCATCCCTCCCATGCCTTCTTTGATCTCCTACAAGCTATCATGAGAAGACTCTGCCACAACTCCCTTTTGTCTTCTCTCAAGCTGAACCGCCCAAAGGTGATTTTCAATCATCTTATGCATCCTGTCATGATGAAATAGAGCTGCCACGATCCCATCCTCATTCACCTTT
The DNA here is from genome assembly GCA_007258455.2 of Sequoia sempervirens. Taxonomy (NCBI): domain Eukaryota; kingdom Viridiplantae; phylum Streptophyta; class Pinopsida; order Cupressales; family Cupressaceae; genus Sequoia; species Sequoia sempervirens. Next base: position 72,766 of record VDFB02260980.1, on the reverse strand, counting down.
AGTTGGTTCCTCAAACTGTGTAGACCATGCGGAGTATCTCCAGCTTCAACCTCACATGAAGAAGCCTCTAACTGTGCCTGATATTCTTTTTCCACAAAGTCCTAAATGCTCTCATGTCGATTTGCAAGTGGGTCAGCACCAATTCCATCTGTCAAATCAGTAGTGTCTTGAATAGGTGTCCGAAAACAAGAGGACTCATGCTGCTTCCTGTCCTCATCATCATCTTGTTCAATTGAAACATCAGATGATTGCATGATATCCTCTTGAAAAGAAGATGAAACCATAGGTGAAATATCATTATCCTTACATTGTTCAACCAAACTTCTTAACAACTCATGTGCCATGGGTGACACATCTTGCTCACCTTTCCAAACAGCCCATAGGTCATTTGTCACGAGCTTAGAAATAGCATCATCCTCATACAAAACTGAAGACATGATGGATTGCATTGAAGTGAGCATGCTACTTGGATGAACCTTATCGATAACATTCCAAAATATCTGAAACATCTTGCGAATGTCATCAACACAATCCATGGATAACATAATGTTTTCAAATCTGAATTTTGCAAATACTTCAAGTAGTTTTACCCTCTTAGAAAAATAAGGGTTTTTGATGTCATCCAAACCTTTGAAACTTGCAACCATGATTTGAAGTACCTCTTTCATAATATGGCTGTCATAAGGATCAATAGGAGTCGTTATCCTCATAATTTCACTAATGCAAGAGATGGCTGCAAGTCTTATCACCTCTTCATGATGTCTCATAAGTTGTGGCTTAACCAAGCAATGCACTGTTGGAGACAAAGCTAATTCCATAATATCAGAATGTGACTGATCAACTATGCATAGACAAGTCTCTAACTCCTCCAAAGTGCTTAGAAGAACCTCCTTTTGCTGAGATAGATGTTCTAATTTCTTCCCTGTGTTGTAAATTCTTTCTTCCAAATCCCTTTCACCTGTTAAAGCCATGCTGGTAGCTGAAACTTGATCTTGAAATAACCCAATCATGCTGGCAGGAAACCTGGCTCTGATACCACTGTAATGAGCCTGCTCAAATCTGACCTCAAAATGTTGATTGAAGGCTCAAAGAATTTCATCAAACAATTCTCTTGCAACCTCTCAGCTTGTTGGACCATGGTTTCAGTATGATATTTGCTTGATAAATACTAAATGAAGACTTCCAATGATTACAATTCAACACTATGATATCTAAACTATCATCTAGATGCATTTACAACCTTCCTTTTATCAATTGCAATGCACTTCAATGCTTCCTATGTGCAAATTATTCATCTTCAGCCACTTGACATTATGTCAAACAGTTGGCATTCAAGCGATAGATGACTGTTATTAATTTTAGTTTGCTTCAATTACTTATAACAGCACTTGTGATTGCAAGTATTGCTTGGAGTTCACTTCTAAATGATTCTATAATGAGTATACTCAAATGAAGATGCAACATGAACCTTTTTACTTTCCAAATGCAATAACATGAGAAACTAGGAATGCAATGTGCAACTACAGCATGTAGACTTTATGTCAAACACTTGCCATGCATACTTCAAATGCAAATATCAAAGACTCAGACTAGCAACTACTTCTCCCTTTATTGCTATCAAATGGAGCCTTACAATATTCTTCCCAAATTGCCAAGACTCTTGGCATTACCCATGATTTTCCAGTGATATTTTCTACGTACAACTACAGCCCTCTTATGACAATTACATATACAAATATTCAATGGAAAATAATATGAGAACCTGATTGAAAAAGACACCTTGGCTGGTAATTGATGAAGCAAGCAAATTTGATGCCAAAATCTCCTTCCACAAGCCAAATCGATTTATTTCTTGGACCGCCCCTGTTCTGGTTTGAATTGATGAAATAAATAAATGGTATCATGAAACCCCGCTTCTAAATGCCAATCTTCATCGCCATGCTCTTAAGAAGGTAGCGCCTATGTTTCCTTGTGAAATCGCTCTTCCCTTGAAGTGCTATGGACAAAATCATAGAATCCTTGTCTGAAGCAACTGACTGTGATCTGAGAACAGGAGCACTGAAATACCTCCAAATGCGCCTTCCAATCACCACAAGATCAACACAAGACCTCCACAAATGTATGCTCCAATGAGGAACATAAGTCGATGCACATTTAGCCCTCAATGAGTGAAATCGATGAACTCAATAAGCTGTTATAAAAATCTGGAAATAGACTGATATCAAATCTGAGTATGCACAATGAAAAATCGACCTCCAAAGAGTGAAGACTTCAACTATCAAAATGTCTCCAAAAGCTTCACCAATCGAACTATGCAAAATTGATCAATAAAATGATCAACCCAACAATATCTCAGCTGCTGTGTTGAATCCAAACCCTTATTCAGAAAGTACAATAATACATCAGCTATTGTACTCAAATATATTTCACAATGACGCACAAATAGAAAGTCTGAAGTAACTTTCTCCCAGTTGCAATAATTCAAGTGATATTTCACACCCTCAAAATTGCTCACCAATTGAGAGTTTTCGTTCTCAATGGCCAACGACAACTGCAGAAACCCTAGACTCCACAACCATCAAACATCAACATCAACAACAACAAATCTGCATGATAGACAATGAGCCCTCGATGCCTATTTATTCTTATTCCCCAATAGGTCGGCCTCCTTCTAGAACTTTCCCAAGTCACCTTCTAGAAGGAATATTATTTTCTTTTATTTTATTATTTTGCACTTTATAATAAAATAATTATTCATAACATAAAGTGCAAACATAACATTACTTTATAACATGAGGTTTCTAAAAATAGAAACATATTAAGAAATCATTAGAACACCTCCATATGTAGACTGAATCACGAAACGGGCCAACCAATCAACTGGGTCTCTGCCAAACGACCCTCTTATTAAGCTCCATTAGTCTATGAGGATCAGGAATAGGCTAATTCCTCTAAACTCCATCGCTTATGAAAAAGGGGACATTACACAAAATGCTTTATAAATCCGCTCTTCTAATTGCTTTCATTTCCAATGGATGTGTCAAGTGCCTTCACCTTGGATTGAACTGGACCTTTGGCTGCTGTTTGATTTCAAATATATTGCAATCTCCTTCAAAATATGTATGGTTTTCTTTCTCCTGTAAATTTTGTACCTTGTTCAAAGCTTTCACTATAATAGCAACTACCTCATCCACTCGTGTGGTTTCATAAAAAATAGAAAGATATTTTCAATCATTCACCATTGAATGACTATTAAAAAATGCTCTTCAAATTGAAAGAAGCACCGCTTCTACTTATTGAATCTGCGTTTCCTGTATCTTCTTGGTTTATGACACTAGATTATTTCCATTTGTTTTGTTATAGGTGAAATATTGTCAATTGTCGTTCAAATCAGATTATTCCACAGCATACAGCTTAAGTGAGCAGAGTCTAAGACCACATGATATATTAGACAATCCGTAAGCCAAGCTAGCATGACATAGACCAGACAAATCACAACTCCCTCTTGGTACTTCAAGCTTTTACTTTAAACAATGAGTATTGCCAATATTTTGATGTGGGTCCTTAACTTCACCTACTTATGCAGCATGCTGTGGTATATGTTATCCTTTTGCACAATATTTCTTCTCAGTGTGACAAAATCAAGTGGGTCTCCAATAGCTGAACAATTCACTGTAAGGAACTCACAATTCACAATCCACATAAGCTTGTTATCCCGCAAGCCCATATTTATAGCTTTATTCAAATGGCATCACTCATCATCCCAACAAAAATATGATCCTTCCGTAGAACGTTTGTCAACATTCTATGCAGTACTTTCAGATTCTGACTATCTTGGGAAAGCAATTGATTAAGAGCAGTAATCCCACCAGGAACACAGGTTCCCAACCGTCATTGCCAGCTTCTCAGTACGTTGTCGAGGATTTCAGCTGTCCACAGCACAGCATTTTGCTGAACTGTGGATATTTTAGGATACCCTGAATACATTAGGAAAGAGTATCTTCATAACCAATTTCCAGCATCCATGGGCATTAACCATCTCCAACAATGAAAGCGTGCACCTTTTTTTGAACCTCGATCCAACTACAACCAGGCACCTTTTTCATCTTCCTGTCTTTCATTATTTTCCGCAGGTTTTGAATTTCTTTCCACCTTCCAGCACCAGCATAGATGTTAGCTAGGAGAACATACGGTGCAGCATTTGTAGGATCTAGCCGAAAGAGCCATTCTGCCACACATTGTCCAAGCTCTACATTGTTATGCATCCTACAAGCACCGAGCAAGCATCCCCACACAGTGGAGTCAGGTTCTATTGGCATTTTATTGATAAAATCTTGGGCTTCCTCCAGATACCCAGCTCGACCAAGCAGGTCAACCATGCAGCTATAGTGTTCCATTGCAGGATTAATGCAGTAGTAACGATACATTCGGTTGAAGTGATAACGTCCTTCATTCACTAGACCTGCATGGCAACATGCAGACAAAACACAAAGTAAGGTAACATGGTCTGGCCACATACCAAAGTGTTCCATCTGTTCAAACAGTTTAAGGGCTTCCTGACCACAGCCATGAATGGCATATCCTGCAATCATCACGGTCCAGGAGACGGTGTTTTGTTCACACATTTTGTCAAATAACTCACGAGCTCTCTCTATACTCCCACATTTGGCATACATGTCCACTAGAGCATTCTCCAAGAAGACATCAGATTGATATCCGATTTTAATTACTTCTTCATGGATTTCCATACCCTGTTCTAGAGCTGCCAAATTTGCGCATGCTGGGAGTACAATGGAAAATGTCTTAGAATCAGGCTTTACACCTACATGTTGCATTTGTTTAAAAAACTCTAGGGCTTCCATACTATTCCCACTCTGCACAAATCCTGCAATCATTGCTGTCCAAGAAACCACGTTCCTTTGAGGCATTTTCTGAAACAGAATCAGGGCCTCCTCAACATACCCATTCTGGGCATACCCTGCTATCATTGCATTCCAAGAGACCACATTCTGTTCAGGCATTTCCTTAAAAAGAGATAGAGCCTTGTCAAGAAACCCATTCTGTGCATATCCAGAAATCATAGCTGTCCAGGAGACAACATCTCGTTGATTCATATTGTCAAATAGTTCCCGTGCTTTCTCTATACAACCACACTTTGAATACATATCCAAAAGGGCACTCACCACAAAGGTGTCAGACTGAAAACCAAGTCTAACTATCTCATCATGAATCCTCATGCCCTGTTTCAGATCTTCCAAGTCTGCACAAGCTGGCACTACACTGGCAAATGTGAACTGATTAGGCTGTATTCCTATCCTTTGCATTTCTTCAAACAGTTTCACTGAAGCCTTGGCAGCTCCATGCTTGCCATATGCTGCAATCATCACAGACCACGAGAACACGTCTCGTTCAGGCATTCTGTCAAACACTTTGTGAGCATCTAACAAACTTTTGCATTTAGCATACATATTCAAGAGTGTGTTCCATACAAATCTATCTGGCACAAATCCTGTCTCATTCATGTGGGCATGAACCAGCTTTCCCTCTGGCAAGGCTTTCACCTTGGCACACCCCTGTAAGAGATAAACATAAATAGAGCAATCCATTTTCTTTTCCATCAGATGCATAATCTCCAGTGCCTCCTTCAATAAACCCTGCTTGCATAGAATCTTCACATTCTTAGCTGGGTTGAGTTTTACATCTCCTAATTCTCGTTGACAAGAACCTCTATTAACAGGTTTTCTACTCCCAAGCTGATGCATAATAGACAATAAAACCTTGTTCTTGTGATCCCTTACGAGCTGTCCCGCTGCACTTTCCATGGAGTATCAGACACAACATCACCATTTTCCCCCACTCGCTTGATCTTTTAAAATTGATTAAAAGTATCAAGCTTTTATAGCAACCCACTTCTTACATTGCAATGAAATGACCACTTTCACAAACCCGCCTCTTAAACCATGATGAAAGGATCACTATGTGGATGTTCAACCTGCAATTTTTAACAATATGTTTATGCTACTATGTTCAGCATTGGAATGTTTCAGCAATTTGACCAGAAAAGACGTTTATCTGCCATTTTTTTAAGAATCATTTACTGCTTTGAGCTGGGGATTTCGAACGCCTTCTCAAATCTAGGTATATCAAGCTTTGAACTAAATATTTTCAGAATCATTTACTGCTTTGAGCAGGGGATTTCGAACGCCTTCTCAAATCTAGGTATATCAAGCTTTGAACTAAATGTTTTCTGTCATATTGCTCTCCTACCAGCAGACTTTACCAAGATCTTAAGCCAAAGTAACAGATTTTAAGAAAAAGTTTATGAAGACTTCACAAGGGACTGCAATTCCTTGAAATGTCGTGGCAAACAAAAGCAGCAGTGCCATGGCAATGCTACTGCTCCATCCCATTGCTGCGGGCAAAAACTTCCAGTTTTACCCGCTCTTGAAGATTTTATAGATAATTTTAGAAAATTGTGTAAAGAAAAGATTAAATTAACTTTTTAATGTTGTTTTTTTAAATAAGTGTGTTTTAATTTTCCATGGTTATTAACAGTAATAAAAATAGAAGACATATTTAATCAAATTACATCTAAAAAAAATTAAAATGTTAATATTTATACATATTAAAATATGTTGGTATGTTGAAATATTTGAATGCCCCATTTCTTTATAGTCATTGGAAAGGGCTAGCAAGAATGAGGGAGGGGAGAGCTTGCAAAGAAGAGCATTGCTCGTTGCATTTATAGCAATGGACTTCCTTTCAACCTTTTTAGATCATCACATTGGTGGGATGTGGTGACAACAATGACCAATGCACCAATTGATTATATTGGTCATAAGTATGAAAAGATGTGCAACATATATGAGCAATTCACATTAGATGGGGTATTCATAGTTTATTCAAGAATGGAAGCTTTGGAATAGAGTATGGGCATCCATCAAAGCATAAAAGATAGAGGAATTTTGTCAAATGTTGTAGTTAGAATCACCTTAATAGATATGAATGTAAAACATAGAAGTATACACAATAAACAAAAGAGTATTGATTGTCAATTTATTAAAAAAAAATATAAAAGATATTTTTGGACCCCTCTTTCATAATTCTCACAAAGGAATGCATTTTATTCTTGAGTTCTACTATACTTACAATAGGGTCCTAAATTTTCATTTTCATCAATGATATAAGATTGTGTTTAATTTTCCTTTGAGTCTATGCTTCATAGTTACATGTGAGAGTTTTGTTTCTATATATTTCTAGTGGTTCCTTAGTGTTGTAATGTTTGTTTGTTTTTTGTGTTTGGTCTGGAGCACAAGTTTGGGGTTTTGAATAATATGGTTTTAATTTATATTTAGTGGCATAATTTTGAGGGTTTGAAGTTTTACTATCATTTTATACATTTATTCTTCTCACCTTAAGTTAGCGATTTTACTAGGGTATATAGAAAATATGAATAAAATCCCCCTCAATTAGTCTTAAGAAATAACTTGAACTAACTATTATCCTTGCCTTGCTATTTTCCTGCCATTTTAACAATTTTTAAATGATGAAGGTGTTTAATAGAGTAAATTGTATAATAATGTTCTTAATCGAGCTCTCTATAATAACATCTTGATATGTTCTTATGATGTGCTTTATTGGATCTTATTTTACTTAGTGTTTCCCCATAATTTTTTATTAATTACATAAAAAATTGTATTTTGTGTCTTGATTTGTTATTCCAAATATGTGGGAATGGTTTACCATCATTGATGTAAAGTAACCTCTTCATATAGTAATTTTAGATCTCTAGTACTAAAACTATTGGGTGTTGAAATATCTATTTTCCATCCCTTCTATTTTTTATCCAATAATTTTTTTCTTATGATAAAATTCATTAAAAAATTGCTATGTTGTTTATGATTGAAATTCCACTTTTCAAAGGCATTTTTGATCCATCCTATCACCATGATAGGGTGATTAAAAAGGATGAAGCAAAATACCATTATGATGGTTTAAGATCCCTCTTTTCGTTAGAATTCAAATTGGTATATTTTGGTCAGTGTGAAAATGCTAGTTTGATATTAGTATTAGAGTTTCTCATATTTGTGCAAAATAATACCATTTGATCCAAGAATAATATAATTTATTGAAGGCTCCTAGTGTGTAATGTGAAGTATGAAGAAGACATTATATGGGCATCCACCAAAAGATAATGAAAAGGAATTTTTCATAGTGTTTTTTTGTAAGGAAGCTAAGGTAGTGGAACAACTTCCTACACTAATCTTGAGAGGAGAATGATGCAAAAAAATTATAGATCTTTTCAGTTACAGAAATTTAAATAGAAATAAACATAAATATCATGCATACCACAACACAGTGATTTACATGGGGAAAACCCTTTCGAGAGAAAAATCCCACACTCCAAAAGCCACCCAATATATTATTCAAAATCACAAAGATTACAATATACTTGCAAAGCAAGCTTCTCACAAGAGTATCACCAACCAAAGATCCAAAGGCAACATAGTTGCTATCATCTCAAGATACATCACAATACATAGCCATAATACAATTCCCTCCTAAAATAGGGTTGTCTTCTAGGGCAAGTTAAGCTCATAAAATATCAACCATCAAATCTAAGATCTAATGATGAACAATCCAGATTTACAATAATAAAATATAAATAAAATTTCCCTTGCAGGGGAATTTCCCTTGAGCCCCCGTCATGGTGTGATGCCCCCGGACCCTAGCCGGGAGGATGATCCCCCTAGACCCCTCACGGGGGGAAACCTCCCTGCTCCCCCCATTGTGGACGTATCAACAGTACTTTATGTATTAACAATAACTTATAGAATTTCAAGGTTGACATAAATTTTCCCAATGTAAATCTCCCACTTGTTGAACACCTTACAAATGCAACGAGAGGGTGTATAAACATTATCTCTTAATTATTGGGGGTCGAGAGGCCCATAGTCTCTAAACACCATCTGAACTTCTATGTGCTCACAAGCTTAATTAAAGAATCAACAACATTCATCAAAGTCTCTACCTTAACCAACTTCACCCTACCATCTTCAACCATATCTCTAACAAAATGATACTATACATCAATGTGTTTGGTCTTAGCATGAAATGTTGAGTTTTTGGCTAGACATATCGCACTCTGACTATCACAATAAATTGTCACTACACCCTATTTAATTCCAATATCTGAACATGGTCTCTTAAGCAAATGGATTCTTTACAAGCATGAGTAGCTGTTGTATACTCTGCTTCAGTAGTGGACAAAGCAGCCATAGCCTGTCACTTACTCATCCAACTAATTGCACCATCGAATAATGTAAACACATAAGCACTGGTGGATCTTATACTATCAATATCACCTGCCCAATCTAAATCCACATAACCATGAATATCAAGGGAAATCTCATCTTTAATCATATTACTATGATAACACAAGGAATAATCTGAGGTACCACGTAAATATCTGAAGACTCTCTTAGCTGCATCCCAATGAACTCTATCGGGATTAGACATATATCTAGAAAGAACTCTCATGGCTTGGGAAATTTTCGGTCTAGTACAAACCATAGCATACATCAAACTTCCAACCGCACTCTAGTAAGGAACTCTACTCATGTCTTCCATCTCTAATGAGGATGTTGGACAATCTAAAATAGATAACTTTGTTCCAGCTGAAACAAGAACACATAATGGTCTATAATCTTGCATATCAAACCTCTGTAAAATTGAATTGACATACTTACTTTGGCCAATCCATAGATTTCTATTCAATCTATCTCTTTTAATTTCCATCCCAATAATGTGTTTGGCTGCACCAAGATCTTTCATTTCAAATCTAGCAACAAGTTGATATTTCAGTTCGGAAATCATACCTTTCCCTCTACCAATAAATAACATATCATCAACATATAATACAATAAACAAGAAATTATCACCATTAGTTTTATAATAAACACAATGATCTAATTTAAAATGCTCAAATCCCAAACTCAACACATATGTATCAAATTTTTGGTACCACATCCTAGGACTTTGTTTTGGGCCATACAAAGATTTATTCAATTTGTAAACCAATTTATTTTTACCTTTCACCACTTAGTGCTTTGGTTGTGTCATATAAATATCCTCCTCCAAGTCACCATGAAGGAAAGCAATTTTCACATCCATTTGCTCAACCTCTATATCATAAGCAACAACAATAGAAAGAAAAAATATAATGGATGTCATTTTTGCAATAGGAGAAAATATCTCACCATAATCAACACCCTCAACTTGAGAGTAACCTTTTGCAACCAACCTTGCTTTGTACTTCTCAATACTTCCATCTAAACCAATAGGTTTTCTTCTTTTAGGAAATGGTACAAGATCCCATGTATCATTCATTTTCAAAGCTATCATTTCTTCATCCATAGCAATCTTCTAGGATTTTGCATCATTCATACCTAATGCCTCTTCTACCGATCCGGGTTCATCCATGTTAGTATTCAAAGCAAAAATACATCTCCAATCATTGGGTGAATACCTTTCAGGTGGTTTTCTATGTTGTATAGACCTACGAACAAGCTAAGTTGGAGGTTATTCCTCCTCTTCTGAAGATTCAGAGTTAGATGAGCTATCCTCAACTTTTTCTCTATCCATGGGCCTCGATTCAACTTTCTTAGGTGTAGAAGGAAATTGAATCACATCTTCCTATTTATTTTGTTTTGGCTACAATAAAATAGATCTCAAAAGATTAGTAAGTAATCCTATATTAAGTCAACTGGTAATCCACTAAGTCAAAACTATCATAAAGAGTAGCCAAACTTGAAATGGTGAGAGGAATCCACTCAAGTACAAGGAGAAGAGAAAGCTCAAAGAGGCTATATTTATCATAAATAACTTCACCAACCTAAATTGAGATGATTGGTGGAATATAAGCCACACTTGGTGTCCTTTATTAATTTTCCTTCAAACTTTATCCCTATCCCTCTACTTTCCCTTACCCTCTACTTTCCCTTACCCTCTACTCTCTCCTATTTTTTTCTCTATTGGTCTTCCCCACTCCCGCAATCCCATTACTCATATTTTCTCCTTATCCTAACCTTTATTTATTCTTCTTTCCTCCCCTCACACCCCCAACTCTCCCTCTAGGACTCCCCCTTTTCCTAGGCACCCTCTCATCCCTCCCACCTTGTTCATAATCTTCTCTATCATCCCTCCTCTCCTACCTTTGTTCCCCCTTTTCTATTTTCTTCCTTTCATTTGTTTTGTTCAACTACTAGCTCCTTTTTTATTTCCTTGTCATTCATCTTCTTTTGGGTTTGTCTTTTCCTCATTTTTTTCTTTTTTTTTTAAATGTCTTCATTGTTATCTATTTTATTTTTGTATTCTTCTTTTAATTTTATTTACATAATTTCTATTTTCATCATTTTGAAATCGTTTGTTTAATCACTTATCTTTTTTTAATCTTTGTAATTTTCTATCTTTATTTTAATATTATTATAATTTTAATTCCTTATATTTTTTATACTATTAATGTAATAATTCATTTTCTTTTTCCTATTAAATTTTTATTATATTTACTTTTCCTCTTAATCAATCTTTCTTTCTTTTTTTCTTATTTCATTTTACTCAATTCATTTTTCACTCATTTTCCCTATAATTTGTTCTATTTTACTTTATTTTCTTTAATTTGTAGACTTATTCCTTAAGTTCTTATGTTTCTTTGACCCCATATCCTCTCTTAGATCCCTTGTACTCTATTTCAATCCATTCTCTTTATTTTTAAGAAACTTATTATATAATTTTACTTCATTTTCATCCTTTTTCTAAAGATGCAAAACATCAATGCAAAAATGTTAATACAAAATGACTATCAAAAGCTTTACAATTTGATGCAAAAAAAATTATACACAATGACTACCAAAATCTTTACAATCTATATCATGAATTATGAAAATATCATATCTTTAATCATTTATAAAAGAAAAATTTATTTCAAAACTAAAAAAATTAAAATGATGAATTGTAGATCTAGATTTCTAGAAAGGATGAAAAGAGTTTTATTTAATCCTTCCTTTATGCAAGTTTCCCTCCTTGCTCAATTCTAACACAGAGCATATTTTTTTACAAAGCAAGCCTATCTCTTCTCAGATATTTCATCAAACCAACTAGAGCTCTTGTAAGTCACCTTTCTTCTCATCTTTATTGTCTCCATTTGGATCTTGCCTCCTACTTGTTGCTAGACCTTTGGGTTATGTTTGATATCTCCATTCATGCCAAAGCTAAAGGTCTTAAACTAGAAAATAACAAGTAAATAAGAAAGTTCTCAGCCTTCTACAACAAGAAACATCATCCCTATCATAATTAATGATCCTCCTAGGCATCTCAATGGCGGATTTATCAACATTCTCAAGACAAATACTTCTCCCATACGCCATTCTCCTTTTACTTCCTCTTCTTAAGTGGATTCCTCTCACCCTACCAAAGTGTATCTAAAACTTTCCCTTCATAGATCAACACCCCTTGAGATTAGACCCTTGGTCGTTTCCTGTCTTGAAAACAATTTCAACTTCCCCTGTCGTTAACACTATTTTCAAGCTACCACGAACACTATTGTCAACCTTCCACCCACACCCACCCGCATTCCCGAGTCTTGACTTCCAAAATTATCTACAATTGGGAAGACAAACTAGGGGAAAGGAGTTAAAACGTGCGCAGGTAATTTTCGATGGTCCATGTGGAGTGCCACGTGGACCACTAAAAAAAATTTGCATTTACCCATTATAAATAATTTTCTAATTAACAATAAAAAATTCTTTTTTAAAAATTTTGATTTAATTTTCCACATGGGACAACACGGTTAGTCGATCTAAAAAAAATTGCCCAAAAAGACCATGCGACTGAAATGTGCTTGGTTGGAATGCTAGTTGTTGCATGGCATGGCGTCCAAAGTGGACTACCTTGCCACATTTGCAACTCTCACTCTTACACCCTTACTCTCCACTGAGTCGCATTAATAACTCGCCACCCCTTACTATACTTGTCTACAATTGTGTTTAATGCACGTTGCTTCCTCTAAGCTCCATGACATCTCGTGTAATTTTTGAGCCAACCTGCATTCAATGCTCATACTGCATCGCACTTCTCACCAACTTTAGGTCCTTTCATTCTAACAACTTCTCCATTTTTCTTCACTTTGTCACTAGTACGTGCTCAGTTGAGGACTCTGCAAGTTATAAACAGCAACCACAACCTACGATGCTCAGACTCCAGTATGGATGTGGATATACATCAGTTTATGAATGTTACAACCAACTCCACTTCCACCATGCAATATTTTCCTGCATTCTTTGACGCCATGCAGGTAAGGAATCTTGACCACTATGTGTTATCCTATTTTCAACGGCTTCTCAAAATGCTTTGGTTGACAATTCATTTCAGGTGAAGCCACATGAGGCTAGTTGTGTGCTTGTGAGGAAGCTCCATTCGACCCGCATTGATCCGTTCGACCCAAGTGAGCATGCTCACTAAGGCTCACCAATATTCAGTTTTTTTCTCATTTAATTTGGTATTTGTGTTTGTTTTATTCATTTTTACTATTGCAAAAATCATATTTTTTGGTTTGAAGTTTCGTGTTTATAAACACTATCCAATTTGTGTTCATAAACACACAAAATTTATGGAAATTAATCATTTTTTCAAGCATCACTCTCTTAAATGGCATTTTTTTTTATCATTAATGTAAAAAATAATATTGTTAGTTGTTTCAGTGCCATAGAAAAATCTAGGGTTGTTTTCTTTTTTCATTACAGTAACAAATAATATTGTTGGTTGTTTTGATGCCATAGATAAAGTTGTGGTTGTTTTCTTTTTATTTCCCTAGGGTTTATATTGCAAATATTATAGTCATAGTTTAGCATTTTTGTTTCACGGGTTTATATTGTAAATATTACAGTCATAGTTTAGCATTTTTGTTTAATAGGTTTTGCATTATCATTCACTTTGGTTATCGTATTCTCATAGGTTTTGTATTATCATTCACTCTAGTTATCATATTCTCATAGGTTGTGTATTATCATTCACTCTAGTTATCGTATTCTCATAGGTTCTGCATTATCATTCACTTTGGATATTGTATTCTCATAGGTTTTGCATTATCATTCACTCTAGTTATCGTATTCTCATAGGTTATGCATTATCATTCACTTAGGGTGTTTTCTCTATTGCATAGACCAAAGTAATTGTGGGTTTGTCTCTTTTTTAGGTTTTGCTTCATCTATTTAATAACTTAAAAAAATTGTATGTTGTTTCAGTGCCATAGATAAATTTTGGGGTGTTATTTTTTTCATGGGTTCTGGTCCATCAATTCAAACATTAATAGATGTGAGATTTGTTAAACTCTTACTATTTTACATTCGTAAGCTTTATATTGTTCTTCATTACAGCCATTACAACCATGGGTTAATGTTAGGTTTCAATTAATGTTATTTAGTAGCTTTTTTAGGTGTCATTGATAAAATTGGGGGTGTTAAGTTTTTCATAGGTGTTGCTTCATTCATTCAATAATGCTATTTTTGTAGCTTTTTTAGGTGCCATTGATTAATTTGGGGGTGTTATCTTTTTCATAGGTTATGAATCATCAATTCAATAATGCAATTATTGTAGCTTTTTTTGGTGCCTTAGAAATATTTGGGGGTCTTCTATTTTTCATAGGTTCTGCTCGATCAATTTATTCATGCCTTTATTGTAGTTTCTATAGGTACCGTAGATAATTTTTGGGGTGTTATCTTGTTTTTGAGTTCGACTTCATCAAATCATTCATCATCTATTCTACCAATTTTGGGTGTCATTTGCAATTTGCGAGGTGCTATGTTTTTCATAGGTTTCATTTCATCAATTCAGTAATCAACTATGTAACCTTTTTTTGGTACCATTGATAAATATGAGGGTGTTAGGTTTTTCGTATGTGTTGCTTCATTAAATCAATAATGCAAATTTTTGTAGCTTTTTTAGCTGTCATGGATTAATTTGGGGGTGTTATCTTTTGCATAGGTTATGATTCATCAATTTAGTCATGCAATTATTGTAGCTTCTTTTCGTGCCTTAGAAATATATGGGGGTGTTCTATTTTTTATAGGTTTTGCCTCATCAATTCATTCATGCATATATTACATAGTTTTTTTAGGTATCATAGATAATTGTGGGGTGTTATCTTGTTTGTAAGTTTCACTTCATCAATTCAGACATCATCTATTCTACCAACTTTGGGTGCCATTTACAATTTGTGGGGTGTTATGTTTTTCAAAGGTTTTGTTTCATCAATTCAGTCATCAACTATGTAACCTTTTGTAGGTGTCATTGATAAATATGGGGGTGTTAGGTTTTCCATATGTGTTGCTTCATTAAATCTATAATGCATTTTTTTGTCTTTTTTAGGTGACATTGATTAATTTGGGGGTGTTAGGTTTTTCATAGGTTCTGCTTTTTGTGTCATTGATGAATTTGGGGGTTTTAGGTTTCTCATAGGTTCTGCTTCATCAATTCAGTCCTCAAACTATTGTATCTTTTTGTAGGTGTCATTGATTAATTTCCCACAGTGGTACGTCGGTCCTCCACAAGTTAAGAAAAAACTCTTGCATAAAAAAGCCCAATGATATCAAACACATATCAGATATTAAATGCATGTTTAATCGTATATATTTGTCAACAAAACAAGCTAAGGCTAGCAGCCAAACAAGTGTAAGTGTTTTGAAAGTGTATCTTTTTTTGGTGCCATTGATTAATTTTAGGGTGTTCTCTATTGCATAGGCTCTACTACATCAATTCACTCATGCAGCTATTGTAGCTTTCTTAGGTGTCATTGATTAATTTTCTTCACATTGATGCCAAAATGTGTTGGCTTAAGGTCTCTACATATTCTTTATTTATATATGTATATGCATATATATAAATATACATATACATATACATATGTATATGTATATGTAGTATATGTATATGTATGTATATGTATATATGTATATGTATATGTACATACATGTATGTACATATACATATACATATATACATATACATACATATACATATACATATACATATGTATATACATAGGTATATACATATATATGTATATACATAGGTATATACATATATATGTATATACATAGGTATATACATATATATGTATACTTTCACGACATCCCACGTAAACTCCAAGCCAACCTGCATTCAATGCTCCTAGTGCCTCACACACCTTGCCAATTTTATATCCTTTCCATCTACCATATTCTCAAATAATCTTCACAATGATGGCAATGTATGTGTATGTGTATGTGTAGTGTATGTCTATGTCTATGTCTATGTTTATATAAATGTATATGTATATGTATATGTATATGTATATGTATATGTATATGTGTATGTGTATGTGTATGTGTATGTATATTTAAATGTGTATGTCTATGTAAGGCCTTATGTCTATGTATATGTATATGTATATGTGTATATATATGTATATGTGTATGTGTATGTGCATGTGTATGTGCATGTGTATGTGTGTGTATATGTATATGTATATGTGTATGTATATGTGTATGTGTATGTGTATGTAAATGTATATCTATATGTATATGTCTATGTCTATGTCTATGTCTATGTCTATGTCTATGTCTATGTCTATGTATATGTATATGTCTATGTCTATGTAAGGCCTTATGTCTATGTTTATGTATATGTATATGTATGTGTATATATGTGTATGTCTATGTATATGTACATGTGTATTTCCATGTGTATGTATGTGTATGTGTGTATGTATATGTATATATGTATGCTTCATCAATTCAGTCCTACAACAATTATATATTTTTTAGGTGTCATTGATTAATTTGGGGGTGTTCTCTTTTTTATATGTTTTGCACCTGAACTTGGATGGGAGATTTTTGCACCAATCCATGTGTCACTTACACATTAATTACATCTACACAACAAAATAGAGGTGCCACATCAACACAATCCAAACCCATGTGTCCCATCTTTGATTGAAATGCTAACCCATTACAACCATGTTTCCCACTGTAGCATAACCAAACCAATAAGAAAATACATCTGCATGTCTCATAAAACATGAGACCTACAACACATATCAGCAAGAGGATGTCCCATCTCACCAAGTAGGGTGCGCACATAGTCGCATTGAACTCAAAAATCCCACCTGTATCCATTCTTACAAGTTGTAAGGCCACCATTATTCAAAAAAACTATGGAAACAATTGCAAAAAATACACCAAACCAATCAACTCAAGAATTAATGGCTGAAATAAATCAAATTCACCAAACAAGCATCAATCATATTCAAATAATCCCCAATTCAAATAGCCATGAAAACCTTCAAGTATTCACATTTGGGTTTGTTCTCTTTTCCATAGGTTCTACTACACCAATTCACTCATGCAACTATTGTAGCTTTCTTAGGTGTCATTGAAACATTTGGGGATGTTCTCTTTTTTATACGTTATGCTTCATCAATATAGTCCTCCAACAAATGTATTTTTTTTAGGTTTCATTGTTTAATTTAGGGGGGTTCTCTTTTGCATAGGTTATGCTTCATCAATTCAGTCCTGCAACAGTTGTATCTTTTTTAGGTATACATATGTTAATTTGGGGGTGTTCTCTTTTTAACAGGTTTTGCTACATCAATTCACTCATGCAACTATTGTAGCTTTCTTAGGTTCCATTTATTAATTTGGGGGTGTTCTCTTTTTAATAGGTTATGCTACATCAATTCACTCATGCAACTATTGTAGCTTTCTTAGGTGTCATTGATTAATTTGGGGGTGTTCTCTTTTTAATAGGTTTTGCTACATCAATTCACTCATGAAACTATTGTAGCTTTCTTATGTGTCATTGATTAGTTTGGGGGTGTTCTATTTTTAATAGGTTCTACTACATCAATTCACTCATGCAACTATTGTAGCTTTCTTACGTGCCATTGATTAATTTGGGGGTGTTCTCTTTTTAATAGGTTTTGCTACATCAATTCACTCATGCAATTATTGTAGCTTTCTTAGGTTCCATTGATTAGTTTGGGGTGTTCTCTTTTTAATAGGTTCTACTACATCAATTCACTCATGCAACTATTGTATCTTTCTTAGGTTCCATTAATTAATTTGGGAGTGTTCTCTTTTTTAAAGGTTTTGCTTCATCAATTCAGCCCTGCAACAATTGTATCTTTTTTAGGTGCCATTGATTAGTTTTGGGTGTTCTATTTTTAATAGGTTATACTACATCAATTCAATCCTCTAACTATTGTATCTTTTTTATATTAGGTGCCATTGATTAATTTGGGGGTGTTCTCTTTTTTATAGGTTATGCTTCATCAATTCAGCTCTGCAACAATTGTAGTTTTTTTAGGTGTCATTGATTAATTTGGTGGTTTTCTCTTTTGCATCAATTTAGTCCTGAAACTATTGTGTGTTCATCAAACAGTGACAGACATTGAAATATTTTTATGTGTTTGAGATATACGTGATCTACCATGGATGCTTAGATCCACACACATCATGTATATCTTGGACAGATAACACTTCTATTTATGTGTTCATCATTGCACAAACTTTCACACTACAAATTGTTTTTAATATTTGTATGGATGGAAGTTAAAATTGTTTTGATGGTTCCAACATCAAGGTCTACAATTCAACTACCCCCAAAATTATCTATGCCACCATTGAATTGTATAAGTTGGCCACCCTTTCACTCCACTGCCTCACATTAATCTCTCACCACCCCTTTCTATTCTTATGTATAGTCATGTTTAATGCACATCCCTTTGATTTTGCAATTCATCTCTAAGTTTACAACTATTTGAATCACTTTCACATTGTCTATATGTATGGACTTGGTTTTGTGAAGGCCTTTAATGGTTTCTTGTGTAGCAATTCACAATTCAAATGGAATTGTGGACAAGTGTAACATAGGTTACCATTAGAAGAGAATTCATAAAATCAAGTCTCCCTAATTCTTTAATGAATGCAACAATAGCCATGACTCTATAGGGGAGAGGAGTCAAAACGTGCACATCCAATTTTCAATGGTCCACATGGAGTGACACATGAACAAAATAACAATATTTATATGACTAAATTGAATAACAACAAAACATAATTGTATAGCATATATATACATATTTATGTGACTAAATTGATGAATCATAACCTATGAAAAAGAGAACACCCCCAAATTTATCTATGGCACTGAAAAAACCAACAATATTATGTATATGTATATTTGTATGTGTATGTGTGTATATATGTATATGTATATATGTATATGTATATGTATATGTATATGTATATGTATATGTATATGTATATGTATATATATATGTATATGTATATATATATATATATATATATATATGTATATGTATATGTATATGTATATGTATATGTATATGTATATGCATATGTATATATATATATGTATATATGTATATGTATGTGTATATGTATACATATATATGTATATGTATACATATATATGTATATGTATATATGTATACATATACATATATGTATATAGAATTGCTTATATGCATTCTTTTGCTTACCAAGAATATTTGTCTTGATCTCTTACCTAACTGAATTGATGAAGTAGAACCTATGAAAAAGAGAACACCCTCAAATTTAACTATGGCATTGAAACAACCAACAATATTATTTGTTACTGAAAAGAAAATTTGCAAAAAAATAAATATATGTATATGTATATGTATATGTATATGTATATGTATATGTATATGTATATGTGTATATATATGTATATGTATATATATGTATACATATACTTATATATATATATATATATATATATATATATATGCATGTGTATATGTATACATATATATGTATATGTATATATGTATATATGTATACATACACATAGATGTATATACAATTGCTTACATGCATTCTTTTGCATGACTGAATTGAATCACAGTAGTAAAATAGATATGTATAAAGAGGTATATACTTAAATACATACATGCATATATTGGTTACAATAGATGTATGACTAAATTGAAGATGAAGTGGAACCTATGAAAAAGATAAGACACCCAAATTAATCAATGGTGCCTATAAAAGTTACAATAGTTGCATGATTGAATTGAAGAGCAATAGCAAAATAGATATATGTACATATATCTATATGTATATTTATATGTGTATACATATACATAAACATATATGTATATGTATATGTATATTTATATGTATATGTATATCTATATCTATATGTATATTTATATGTATATGTAAATGTCTATGTCTATGTATGTGTATATACATATACATATGTATAATTCTATGTATATGAATATGTATATACATATGTATATGTATATGTATTTGTATTTACATATACATATACATATACATCTATATATGTCTGTGTATATGTATATGTATATGTCTATACATATGCATAAAGATATACATATATGTATATGTAACAATATAAAGAAGTTGGAAGGGACGCTGTACTCCAAGAGTTGCATGTTGTGGTCGCTATTCATAACTTGCAAAGACCTTAAGTGAGCGCATTCTGGCATTGAAGTGAAGAAAATTTGAGAAGATGCTAGATTGAAAGGCTCTAAAGTTGGCAAGTTGTGCGAGGCACTAGGAGCATTGAATGCAAGTTGGCTCAAAAAATACGTGAGATGTTGTGCAACTTACAAGAAGCGACGTACATTAAACACAATTGTAGACAAGTATAGCAAGGGGCAACGAGTTATTACTGCAACGTAGTGGAGTGTAAGGGTGGCAGAATGAGAGTTGCAAGCATGGAAAGGTACTCCACTTTGGACGTTGTGTCATGCAACAACTAGTATTCCAATCGAGCACGTTTTGGTCGCATGGTATTTTTGGGAATTTTTTTCAAATCGACTAATTGCGTTGTCCCACATGGAAAATTAAATCAAAAATATCAACTGAAAAATGAGAAACTATCAACCAAGAAGCAGACATTGCAAATCAAAACAATAACACACATTGCAAATTAAATATAACACACGTTGCAATCTGATAAAAATACATTGCAAATCAAAATAATAATGTTGCATCTGTACTTATCATAAATTTAAAACTATCAACAATTAGGGTGCATTTGTAAATATCAAAACTTGTAAACTATTTGAAACTTGAATTGCATATGAAAACAAAAAAAGGTTGCATCTAGTTGTTGTGATAGGGAAATGGATGTTGGTTGCTTGGGGTGCCACTTGACATGTTCTCATCTCCTTCCAATCGATGAGGAGTGTTGCTTACATGACTGGGACTTGGACTGGAAAATTGGGTGCAAGTGATATGTGTTGGGGGCAGTGATGAACACATCTACACATCCCGAGTGGCAGTCTAATATGGATATTGAGTGCCCATGAACTCAAATTGGGAGAGGCTTGAATAATTAATTATTGTCAAGAACTGAGGGATATTGATGTTGAGAATATAACGGAATACTCCATTACTTTGATACAATGGATGAGAAGGGTTCCTTAACCGCCTTTCTCTTTGTAAATCCCTATGCGCCTCCTCAATCTCTTTTTCCTTTTGATATTTTTTCCTTTTGAAGTCTCTCTTGCTCCTTTTTGGCATCTTTATCCTTCTCTTGTGATGCAAAGTGGGGTGAGGTAGGCTTCAACAACTCAACCAACTTGGCCTTCAAGTCAACAAACCCTTATGAGGGTTGGTTCCTTCATAATTTGTCCTTCATGCTTGTAGGTCTCCACAGAGTCTTTTCTTTGCATATCTTTTAGAGAAGGCCTAAAAGAGACAAAACCATCACACTTTTAGACATCCATTATCATGTTTGACAACATATCAACTTGGTTCCCTAGGTTGTGTTGGAACAATCTCTTCAATTTGGGCTTGCAACACTGGAATAAGGCCTAATTAGACCACTTTTACAAAGCAAGTGTCTTAAATTCAACTTCTAAGCTCCAAATATCTTCACCAATAGTCTTCCTAGGTTACATAGGGTCAGATTCTATAGTTGATTTCTTCAAACCTTCTCAAAATTTTGTTGTCCTAGCAAATATCTATCTAACCAAGCCTAACACATAGAGATGTTAGGCTAGGGCTCGAGAAAAACCCTTGCAAACACCTTCACCCTTACCTAAAACTATCAAAAACATTAATAGCACACCAAAATTTTCCATTCCACCAGTTTTCATAGTTTTCCAATGGTGGAATGGCCTGATTTTACATACTTTCTTTCAAAATCCTTAAAACCCTAACCTACAAGACCACCTTCAAAAAAATTCCAAATATCTCCCTCAAATCAGAAATAAAATCAATGAGACAAGACTCAAATGAAAGAGGATTTGATGCTCCAACACTTCATATGATTTTTAGATCCCTATGTTGTTGTACAGAACCGTACTAAGTAAAGAAATACAAGAAATCATTGAAATTGCATAGATAACAAGGTATATTGTTTGCTTGTTCACCAAAGAATTCCACAACACCCTTGCCTTGAGATTTTTTGAGGCTTTAAACATTTCCACTTCAAATTCCAATGGTCCCCAACTATTTTTTGAATGGGTGACTATTCATATTCCAATACAAAGCAAAATTGTCAAAGTTGTTATGCAACTTTTACATTATTTTAACAACTTTTGCAAAACACTACTACAAGACCCTACATGACACCAAATACATTGAGATTGGTCTAAATAGACCTTGTTTTCATCACATTAAAACAAAAACCAAAAATAATATTTCACAATGCATCACCTAGCCCCATTTGTCAAGGTGCTCTTGCACCATACAACCGGGGTGAAAAGGATTTCATCCTCCTGATGAAATGAGCTCATGAACAGAGACTCCATGTTGTTTTATATCCTCCTCTGACATCCAAGTAGCATATTCATTTGGTAGGCCATGCCATTTGACCAAGTATTCATTATACTCTTTATGTTGGGTCCTCTTGATCTCCCTTGTATCCAAGATGCTCTCAAGCTTCATTGGTTGGTTGGGTGGTAGGTCTCTAACCCACTCGTCATCTTCAACTCCTTTTGTACCTACTTCTCCACTTGCAACCACAATTCCCTTAAAAGGATAAAGATCAGCAGCATTAAATATGGGTGAGATAGCCACTCCAAGAGGGAGTTCTATCTCATAAGCATTTTTCCCAAACTTGTGTACCACCCTGCAAGGTCCAATCTTCTTCATCAGTAGCTTGGTGTATCTTCCTTTTGGTAGTCTCTCCTTTCTAAGGTGTGCAAGTACCATATCTCCAACCTTGAATTGTACATCCTTCTCTATCACATATATTTTCTTCTACCCGTCCTGCTTGGCCTTTCTATCGAACTGCCATGGCCTTCCTAGGAGCAAGTGGCATACATCCATAGGGGTGATGTCACATAGAATCTTGTCCTTATATGCACCAATGTTAAATTCAATCCAAGCCTACTCATTCACCAAAACTTGTTGACCCTTATTGATCCATGAAACTTTGTAGGGTGTTGGATGTGGATTCCTTTTCAATTTTAGCTTTTCTATCATCTCCAAAGACACAAGATTATCAGTAGAACCAAAATCTACCACTACCCTACATACATTTCCTTGTGCTTTACAAGTTGTCCTAAAAAATGCCTTCCTTTGTGGGGATTCTTTGCTAGTTGGTACCTTGATTAGTGTCTTCCTTAACATCAAAGACCTCTGGAGCAGCATGTAGAGAAGGTGAATTCACACTTTCATTGTCCTCCTCATGCACTATTTGAGTCCTCTCACCTCCATGAGAACTTTTGTCCGAGAACTTCCAAGCTGGGTGTCCAAATTGGTTGCAATTGTAGCACCTTCTAGAGAAGGTATTAGATCATCTACCTTTTCCATTGAACCTACCTCTACCACTCGGCTTTCTACCTCTAAAACTGCCCCTTGATTCACTGCTTTGTTCTTGATTTCCACTTGGTTCTCCTTGTGCTCGTTGTGATTATGTTCTTCCACCAAAATTTAGCCTGCCTCTAAAGTTCTTTCCTCTGCCCTTGGCTTGCTTTTCTTGCCTCCTCCTTATCCTTTCCTCTACCTTAGTGGCCATTTGAAAACACTCCTCAACTATCCTAGGAGTAGTGAGGCCTATCTCATCTTGAATATTGAATCTCAAACCATTCAAATACCTTCCTACCCTTTCCCTTTCATCTTCAATCTGTCCAGACCTTATGCTCAGCCTGTGAAACTCCTTAGTGTATGACATAACATCCAAATTCTTTTTCTTAAGGTTCTGCAACCTTCTAAACACTTGGATTTCATAATCTTTTGGAAGGAATTGGCTTTTCACCTTAGCCACCATCCTATCCCATGAACTAATCTTTGCTTTACCTTTCTTTACCCTCTCCTCTTGGGTATAATTCCACCATGTCAATGTAAGCCCCTTCAATTTAGTTTTAAAAAATTTGACCTTCTTGTCCTCAGCCACCTCCTTGTATTCAAAATAGTTGTCTAAGGCATCTATCCATTGAATCACCTCTTCACCATCCAACTTGCCACCATAGATAGGTAGCTCCATCTTCACTTCTTGAGTTTCTCCTTTCACAGCCTCAATCACTTGTAGAAACTTCCTTTCTTCAAGATCCATCTCCTCATGTGATCCTTCTAGTGGGTGCTCACTTTCACCCTCTTCCTCATCTTCAGGGTCACTCTCATATGTAGTACCTTAACCTCTCTTTTCTCTTTTCTCCAGTGCTTCCATCCTGGCTATCACAACTTCTTGAGACTCCCTTAGGGCTCTTATCTCCCTAGCAACAATTGAACCACCTTTAGGAGGCATATTGTATGCTTTACCTTGCAATTTCTCTTCTTCAAACTCAATTCCTTTTCCTCAAATGATCTAAAGCCTAAGCTCTAATACCACTTGATGCAGAGCAAGGTGAGGTAGGCTTCAACAAATCAACCAACTTGGTGTTCAAGTTAGCAAACCCTTATGAGGGTTGGTTCCTTTATAATCTATCCTTCATGCTTGTAGGTCTCCATAGAGTCTTTTATTTGCATATCTTTTAGATAAGGCCTAAAAGAGACAAAACCATCACACTTTCAAACATCCATTATCATGTTTGACAACATATCAACTTGGTTCCCTAGGCTGTGTTGGAACAATCTCTTCAATTTGGGCCTGCAACGCTGGAATAAGGCCTAATTAGGCCACTTTTACAAAGCAAGTGACTTAAATTCAACTTCCAAGCTCCAAACCTCTTCACCAACAATCTTCCCAGGTCACATAGGGTCGAATTCTATAGTTGATTTCTTCAAACCTTCTCAAAATTTTGTTGTCCTTGCAAATCTCTATCTAACCAAGCCTAACACATAGAGATGTTAGGCTAGGGATCGAGCAAAACCCTTGCAAACACCTTCACCTTTCCCTAAAACTATCAAAAACATTAAGAACACACCAAAATTGTCCATTCCGCCAGTTTTCATAGTTTTCCAATAGTGGAATGGCCCAATTTTACATATTTTCTTTTAGAATCCTTAAAACCCTAGCCTACAAGACCACCTTCAGAAAAATTCCTTTATCTCTCTCAAATCAGAAAGAAAATCAATGAGACTGGACTCAAATGAAAGATGATTTGATTCTCCAACACTTCACATGAGTTTTATATCCCTATGCTACTGTACAAAACTGTACTGAGTAAAGAAACACAAGAAATTACTGAAATTACACAGATAACAAGGTATATTATTTTCTTGTTCATCAAAGAATTCTACAACACCCTTTCCTCAAGAGTTTTTGAGACTTTTAAACATGTCCCCTTTGAATTCCAATGGTCCCCAGCTATTTTTTGAATAGGTGACCATTCATATTCCAATACAAAGCAAAATTGTCAAAGTTGTTATGCAACTTTTACATTATTTTAACAACTTTTGCAAAACACTACTATAAGACCCTACAGGACACCAAATACATTGAAATTGGTCTAAATAGACCTTATTTGCATCACATTAAAAAAAAACCCAAAATAAGACTCCACAATGCATCACCTAGCCCCATTTTCCAAGGTGCTCCTACACCATTTTGTTGTAATCTCTACTGCTCTTTTTATTTTTACAGTATCTCCTTCTCAATTCTAGCATTCTCCTTCAACTTCACTGCCACAATTCTTGTTTCCTTTCTCTCCTCGTTCTCTTTTCTCTTTCTAGATTTTAGCTCCTCATCCTCTTTCTTCCTTTCCTCTTGCTTCATTATCAGCTTCATGTATTCATATGTTGTCAACAGCTGAGACTGTCTACTCAACCAAATTGCACCAACTTTGGATTTCTTTTGAAGGAAAGTGTGCATAGGCAGCTTGAGGAACTTTTTGATGTGTGGAACTGTTTCTCTTTGTTATGTCTCATATAATTGTGATGCAATGTTCTCCTCCACTACTTGTGATTCCTCTACTACATCTTGATTGCCTTGTAAATCTAAATTGAAAGAAGGAGCATATTAATGCACAACTTGAGAAATGTCAATTGCAGGTGGTAGTGATGGGAAACTATAAGTATCATGTTGTTCTAGGACTTGAAAATCAATGCCTAAGTTCATTGCTCCCTCCACCAACCAAGATGGTTGGATACATTCTGATGGAAGACCTAAACTTTCACTGAATTAATCAATGGGGATGTCCACCATGGGAGGGGTTTGTTCATCAACCACCACTTGTGCAACTAATTCAACAAGATAGCTATCAGGTGATTGTTGTGTTTTTGTTGCAATCTGCAATTGTCCATCTGGAATAGTGGACTGCAATTGTGCCTCGTCTCTTGACATAGCAACTCTTGAAAGGTTGAGAATGTTTTATGTTGCATCAACATCCTCGCTGACCTCAAATGTGTCACTAGGATGTATGTCATTCACGATTGCATCCGAATTCAGTGGCCATATGTTAATCCTTTTAAACCCATATTTGATGTTGTCAACTGTCAAATATATTTCCGTTGCTTTGTTGCCTAACATTGCAAGTTTTTTCCTCCTCACTTCAATGTTTGGAAACCTTGACAAAAATATTGCACATTCTAATTTGAAATGAGATTTAAATGGTGAAAATACACTCACATCCAACGGTTGTAGCTTATGTGATGTGTGTGATAGAAATGTTAACAAATCTACACCAATTTTTCTTGCTTCTTGGATGGTTTCAAGTGCTACATTGCTTCCATGCCCATCAAAAATTAGCAAGAGCCTGTTAGTGGGAAAGACACCGCTTGGAACTGAGTTTTTAAAGTGGCTCAACCAATCTGTAAACAAGCCTTTAGTCATTCATCCATGGGGATGGGCTTCCATGCAAGCACTTGGTTTGCATTCTATGATGTAATTATCTATGTTTGAATTCCCCTTGAACAAGTTGAAGCCCAGAATGCTCTATTTGGTAGTGTTGACACAACATAGAATGGTTATCCATTCATAGCTCTTTGGAATAATGTAAGAGACATTACTGCTACCTTTTTTGTCCAACACCTTCATGGGCCCATTTTTTCCTGCCTGGATGCCAGTTTCATCACCATTCCATATACGATTAGGACCATATGGCAATGCTTCATATGCTGCAGACAATGTATTGTAGAAAGCTACTACAACATCAGCTCTAACATTGAATTCCCTATCATTGTCTAGGCCTTCAGCAGTTACCAATGCAAGTTCATGATGTCTATTCTTGAAACCTTTCCACCAGGACTTCCTCGAGAACCCATTAGTGAAAGGGCTTGCCCTATTTTGAAAAATTTGGGCAACCTCAGCCTTAAGATTGACTATTCTAAGATCATTCCCAACATCAGCCATTTCCTTGCACCATTCCATAATAAGATGTTCTTCCTCTTCAATGAGGACTGTTGGTGGACCTTTCTTGGAAGTTGTTGTTAGTCCCCCTAGCCATTTGGACAGTGTGGCGGTTGGGATTTTCCACTTTTTAGAAGCCCCCCTTATTGACATGTCATTCTCCTCAATGTCATAGAGTGCCCTTTTCATGTTTTCTGAAGGCCACAACCGTTGTTTTTGTGTTACCTTTTGTGGTATGCGAGGTGTAGGAACCTCATTCTATGGTATTTGAGGAGTAGAAACCTCCTCTACTTGTGCAATAGGATCTGCTTCAATGGGAATTTATCCCCTCTTTGTGGGAGGCAAACCTTATTGTGGCTCTTTTATTTTTTTAGTCCTAGTACGAGTCACTACTGCATTACCCTTAGCCATCTGCACAAAATAAGTATAATCAAAACAATGATGCTTGAATAGTTATCTTTATATGTATGAAGACAATGATGCTTAAACAAAAGAATAATTAGTTTGTCATGCAAAACATATGAGAATAAGATAACTAGAGTGAATGATAATGCAGAACCTATGAAATAGAAATGCTAAACTATGAAACACAAATGCTTGAATAGTTATCTTTATATGTATGAAGACAGTGATGCTTGAACATAATATTAATTAGTTTTTGTATGTGTTTTTCTTTTAGTTTGTTGCATTTAAATTTAGAAATATTGTTCACAATTTACAAAATTATGTTGGAATATGTGCCTCAATCCTTACTGACATGGAACTCTTGAAGGGAAAAGTCGTTGTGACATTGTTCATGTCTGGGCGACTAATTGTTCTAAATCTGCTTGATAGGTTCATGTCGCCAAGACAGAGTTGATGTTTTGCCGAAAATGACTGTCGCTGTGACTCTTTGTTTTTGGCGTGACCTTTTGTCGATCGGTAGAACTCTGGGTGACAGTTGATCTTATCAGGCTAACTCTAGGGCTTCGGTGAGATGTCCCAATGAATGATGTAAGTCTCAC
Source organism: Sequoia sempervirens (assembly GCA_007258455.2). Classification (NCBI taxonomy): domain Eukaryota; kingdom Viridiplantae; phylum Streptophyta; class Pinopsida; order Cupressales; family Cupressaceae; genus Sequoia; species Sequoia sempervirens. Next base: position 43,964 of record VDFB02260980.1, on the reverse strand, counting down.
CGATAGCTTATGACTATTGGGCTAACACACAGGGATCATCGGGGAGAGGTCTCATCGAAGAAGGTAAGTCTCGCCGACGGGAGTATTCTCTTGGTCCATTCACGGTGACAAAAGACTTCATTCAGAATTCTTGGCGACTTGAATAAGTCACGCCGACAGTCATCATTGTAGCTCTCGACGCCCGGTGAAACGTCTTGGCGAAGTCAAATGTCTTGCCGACTCAGCAAGACATGGGTGCTTGGCATGTGGTTTCGACAAAAGACATAAGTCTTGCCGACTGGTGAATACAGTGCTTGGGGTGACTTAAGACCTCGGTATAAGGTCTTGGCGAAGACGATAAGTCTCGCCGACTCTTCGATGCTTCGATGTGACATGTTCGGCCGGTGTAAGGTCTTAGTGAAAGACTTAAGTCTTCCCGACTTGGTAAGACTTGGATGCATTCGATATGAGTCTCGCCAATAAGAGAAACTCTTGCCAATAGGAACGAAATGGACATCGATGGTTTCGGTATGACATGTGACACTCGTTATGTTTTCTTGTCGACTGTTGGAAACTTAAGCCGATATCGATAGAAAAACTTTGTGGCATCGGGGAGACACTATTAGTGTCTCACTGATATGCCAACAAAGTTTGATCGCCTTTTGACCGTGTGACCATCCTATGTGGCATCCCACTGGACCAATCAAAGGAAGTGGATTTCAAACAGATGAAGGTTGGATTTTTGCATCAATTGCAGCGCTGGAGAAAAACTGCATGCAAGGAAAAAATTTGAAAAGGCATGGAAACTTTCTTCGATGGAGCATTGGCGGATAAGGATAAACAGAAGGCAAAAATTAGAATGTGATAAGATTTAAAGGATCAATTCTGATTTGAAATGACAATAAGTGAAATTGAATTGTTGAGAGCTTTTCTGTAACTAGATGAACAGTGAATGTAGCTACTGTGAACTAATACCAGAGAGTTGTATCTCTGATTGTATGTAATTGTTGTTACTGTAATACAAAGAGATTCAGTTTGGTGTGGTGGGTTTTTTCCTGAAAGGGTTTCCCACGTAAATCTGTTGTTCATTGTCTTTGAGTATCTTCTCTGTTCCTATAAATCTTTCATGTGTGTCTTAATTGGATTGTAATTAGAAAAATTAAAAGTACTGTCTGCTTACTTCCCTGTGGATTTGACATTAGGAAAGTTGCTTTTGCACCATTGCTTTCCTTAAAAGTGGTATCAAAGCCTGGCCAGTTGTATTATCCTTGTGAGAGGGTTGGGTTTTTTGTGTCAAATCTTTTTTCAGTGGGAGTTTGGTAGAGGTCTGATAATTTGATTACAAATTAAGATGGCGAGCACATCCAGGAAGATGGAAATAGAGAAATTCAATGGTAGCAATTTTGAGCTGTGGAAACTCAAAATGGAAGATCTGTTAGTAGACCAAAATCTTTGGATTGTTGTGTCTAGAACAATGCCTCAAGGCATGAAGCAAGAGGATTGGGACCTGGCAGATAGAAAGTCAAAAGGGCTGATAAGGCTCTATTTGGCAGACTCTGTTCTTATGAATGTGCATGAAGAAAAGACTGTATCTTCCTTGTGGAAAAGATTAGCATCCATTTATCAGGGCAAGTCCTTGGTGAACATGTTGTTCCTGAGGAAGAAGTTGTACTCTTTGAGAATGCAGGAAGGAGGGTCTGTTACTGATCACTTGAATTCTTTCAACATGTTGATTGCTTAGTTGACATCAGTTGGTGTGAAGATTGAAGATGAATATCGTTGCATGTTGTTGCTATGTTATCTGCCTGATTCAAGATGGAAGATGTTGTTGTTTCTCTGTTATCAGAAGAAATGAGAAGGAAATCTTCTAAGATGGCAAAGGAGGCTCTGGCTGTCAGAGGGAGACCAAAGGAGAAAGGAAAGAAGAAGGACAAGAAGTCCAGATCAAAATCAAAAGGGAGATCAAAGTCTCCTGGCAAGAAGTCCAAGGTGAAATGTTGGAATTGTGGACAACCTGGTCATGTCCGAAAGGATTGCAAGGAGGAGAAAAAGAAGAAGAAGAAGAACTCTTCTGGAAATGATTCTTCTCAGAGTGATGCAGATGCCTTCATTGCAACTTTGGCTACACGGGCATCAGATGATGTCTGGCTGATTGATTCTGGAGCATCTTTCCACATGACATCTCATAGAGATTAGTTCATGAAGTATGAAGAATACAATGGTGGAAAGGTGTACTTGGAAAGTGATTCATCTTTGGAAATTGTTAATAGTAGAATTCAATTCCCGATGGAAGGTGAGAGGAATCAATGATGTAATGCATATACCAGGTTTAGCTCGAAATCTACTTATGTAAGTTGAATGATGTCGGAGTGCAAGTCATGTTCTCTGGAAATGACTTAAGATGAAACTCTATGGTGCTGGCTAGGGGTGCTCGAATTGGTACTGTGTACAAGCTGGATGCACTTTTATCAATCTATGAGGTCTCTACCAGGGGTTGCTCATGGAGAAAAGAAGGAAAACATTCGATGGTGTAAACTCCATGGAGGTTCACTTCGGCCGAGAAAAAGACTATGCTCACAGCATCACCGTACAGAGCCACATTGGTGATAAAGGTTTAAAACCTTGAAAAATAAAAACTTTGGTAGAAGGGCTTGAAGATTGCTAACCTTGAGTTTGAATTTTGTGAACATTGTATATATATTAAAACAACACCGTGTTTCATTTTATTCGATCCTCACAAATCTTACGGTTTGCTTGATTATATTCATTAGATGTGTTTTGGTCGATGAATGTTCCTTCTGTCTAAAGTCTAAGATACACTATAATATGGATTTATTGATGATTATTCAAGAAGAACATTTGTATATTTTAGAAAATTAAATCGAAGTGTTCAGTGGTTTGGGAATTTAAAGCAAGAAAGTAATTTGGTAAAGAAAAATAAAAATGTTTAAGAGGGTACAATGGTGAGTTTGTTAGGATAATTCGAAAGATCTTGTACATATCATGGGATTAAAAGACACCAGACTACCTTATACTCCATAGAAAAATGGGAGTTCTTTGAAAATTCGCCGGTGATGGCATGGAAAAACCTGAAGTATGTTGGCGATGTTTGAAAGCGGGAGAAGTTCTAAATTTGAAGCGATCTCTGACATGTTACTTGGTAATCGTTCTCCTAACTCTGCTCTTGTTGAAAAGACACCTTTGGAAGCATGGTCTAGAAAGAAGCCCTCTCTAAGACATATTCGTGTCTTTGGCTGTGAGGCATATGCATATTTTCCATTTGAAAAAAGATCTAAGTTGGAAAAAAAAGTTGTAAAGTGTATTTTTGGCCAGTATAGTGTTGGCATAAAAGGATACAAGCTTTGGAACCTAAAAGGCGAGAAGGTTTGTACCCAACAAAAGCGTTATCTTCGTGGCTACGAATCTTCTACATGTGGATCTGCGGTCCGGAGAAAATGCGAGAAAATGAAAAGGATGTAGTATAGTCCTCGAACACTAGATAAGAGAATTGAAAAATCCAAATATTACGATGAGGAGGCTCCGGTACGTTCAGAAAGTTACGATGAAGATGAGGTACACCATTTTCCGGCTGACGAGAGGTCAACTCATGAAAGAAAGCAACCTGATAGGTATGGGTTTTCTTTGATTGAGTCTACTTGTTCCTATACTTTAATTTCTAGCACTGATGAACCTAGGACTGTGAAAGAGGCATTTAAAATGTCTGATTCAAACTCTTGGTTGGAAGCCATGAATGAAGAAATAGCATCATTAGAAAAGAATAAATGCAAGTTTGGTGCCATTGCCTAAAAGTAGAAAAGTTATGAAATTTTACCAAATGGGTGTTTAAAAAGAAATAGAGGTTTGGTGTGGCGGTGTGGAAAATATAAAGCAAAATTTGGTTGTGAAAGGTTATTCGAGGGTGAGTGGTGCGGAGGTGCGTTTCCTCACAGCCAGCTAAGCTGACATCTATTAGATTTCTTTTGTCACTTGCATTAGCATATGACTTAGAGATTGAGTAGATGGATATGAAGACAACATTTCTTCATGGTGATCTTGAAGAAGAAATTTATATGTCCCAGCCAGAACACTTTGTGGAGAAAGGTAAAAGGCCGGTTTTACCAGAAGTTGAAGAAATCTATGCTTATGGTTTAAAAGGTCCTAGAATGTAGTACCAAAAAGTTTAACCACGTTTATTTTTTTCATTAGAGTTTGTAAGATCAAAATGTGATGCTGTGTGTATTATAAAGGCTCGAAAGTGATCAAGTTCTTATTATTACACTCTATGTTGATGATATGTTGTTCGTAGGCAGTAGTAAGCTAATGATTTCGATCTTAAGTCTCGGTTATGCGCAAAGTTCAAAATAGAGAAAGATCTTGGTGCAGCGGGGTATATTCACAAGATAAATAACCGGGGGCAGGAAGAATAAAAGCTTTGGCTCGGTCGAGTAAATGTCAAACATTCTGGAGAGATTTTGTATGACTGATTGCAAACAACTAGTTGTTCAGTTATCAGGGAACGAAGCTATCTATTGAGGATTGTCCAAAATCTCCTTCTGAGATGGAGGACATGACCAGTGTGCCTTATGCAAGTGTAGTTGGCAGTCTCATGTATGCAATGGTCTATACAAGGCCAGACATTGCCCAAGCAGTGGGAGTTCTTAGCAGGTTTATGGCTAATCCTAGAAGGACACATTGGGATGCTATGAAAAGAGTGTTTAGGTATCTGAAGGGCACTTCAAACTATGCTTTGTGTTACCATGGCAACTTGGTTGAATCATAGAGGACTCTCAGTATTCGAGGTTATGTGGACTCTGATTGGGCAGGGGACATTGATAGTAGAAGATCCACCAGTGGATATATTTTCATGGTGGTGCAGTGAGTTGGATGAGCAAGCGGCAAGTTGTAGTCGCTTTGTCCACAATAGAGGAAGAATGCATGGCAGCTACACATGCCTGCAAAGAAGTAATCTGGTTAAAACGATTGTTTTCTAACATTGGTTTTGATACAGGAAAAATTACTATTTACTGTGACAGCCAGAGTGCTATATTTTTGGCAAAGAATCCTACTTTCCATGCCAGGACGAAACATATAGATGTACAGTATCACTTTGTACGAGATATGGTGGAGGATGGGAAGGTCTCTTTGGAGAAAGTGAATACTCTAGAGAATGTTGCAAATGCATTGACGGAGCCTATGAGCACAGACAAATACAGGTGGTGTGCCAGTTCGATGGGCCTCTTGGCCCATGTTTTTCAGTAGTTTTATTATGCTCTGGAGGTGTCAGTAAGATCTTTGTCAAGTGGGAGCTTGTTGGAATATGTGCCTCAATCCTTACTGACATGGAACTCCTGAAGGGAAAAGTTGCTATGACATTGTTTATGTCTAGGCGACTAACTGTTCTAAATCTGCTTGATAGGTTCATGTCGCCAAGACAGAGTTGATGTCTTGCCAAAAATGACTGTCGTTGTGACTCTCTGTTTTCGGTGTGACCTTTTGTCGATCGGTAGAACTCTGGGCAACAATTGATCTTATCGGGCTAACTCTAGGGCTTCAGTGAGATGTCCCAACGAATGGTGTAAGTCTCACCGATAGCTTATGACTATCGGGCTAACACACAGGGATCATCGGGGAGAGGTCTCATCGAAGAAGGTGAGTCTCGCCGACAGGAGTATTCTCTTGGTCCATTCGCGATGACAAAAGACTTCGTTGAGAATTCTTGGCGACTTGAATAAGTCACGCCGACAGTCATCGGTGTAGCTCTCGACGCCCGGTGAAACGTCTTGGCGAAGTCAAATTTCTTGCCGACTCGGCAAGACATGGGTGCTCGGCATGTGGTCTCAGCGAAAGACATAAGTCTTGCCGACTGGAGAATACAGCGCTCGGGGTGACTTAAGACCTCGGTATAAGGTCTTGGCGAAGACGATAAGTCTCGCGGACTCTTCGATGCTTCGGTGTGACATGTTCGGCTGGTGTAAGGTCTTAGTGAAAGACTTAAGTCTTGTCGACTCGGTAAGACTTGGATGCATTCAATATGAGTCTCGCCGATAAGGGAAACTCTTGCCGATAGGAACAAAATGGACATCGATGGTTTTGGTATGACATGTGACACTCGTTATGTTGTCTTGCCGACTATTGGAAACTTAAGCCGATATCGATAGAGAAACTTTGTGGCATCGGGGAGACACTGTTAGTGTCTCACCAATATGCCAACAAAGTTTGATCGCCTTTTGACCGTGTGACCATCCTATGTGGCATCCCGCTGGACCAATCAGAGGAAGCGGATTTCAAACGAATGACGGTTGGATTTTTGCATCAGTTGCAGCACTGGAGAAAAATTGCATGCAAGGAAAAAATATGAAAAGGCATGGAAACTTTCTTCGATGGAGCATTGGCGGATAAGGATGAACAGAAGGCGAAAATCAGAATGTGATAAGATTTAAAGGATCGATTCTGATTTGAAATGACAATGAGTGAAATCGAATTGTTGAGAGATTTTCTGTAACTAGATGAACAGTGAATGTAGCTACTATGAACTAATACCAGAGAGTTGTACCTCTGATTGTATGTAATTGTTGTTACTGTAATACAAAGAGATTCAGTTTGGTGTGGTGGGTTTTTTCCCAAAAGGGTTTCCCACATAAATCTGTTGTTCATTGTCTTTGAGTATCTTCTCTATTTCTATAAATCTTTCATGTGTGTCTTAATTGGATTGTAATTAGAAAAATTAAAAGTACTGTCTACTTACTTCCCTGTGGATTTGACGTTAGGAAAGTCGCTTCCGCACCGTTGCTTTCCTTACAAATTACATTTATTCTAGAGTGAGCAACATAAAGAATAGAGGAGTGAGAAGCACAAAATTACATACTATGCAAGGGAGTTAGAGTTTAAGAATATCTCATATCTCTTAAGCATGTACAACATAAACATTCTCATGCACACCAAACTGGGAACCACACACATTTTAACTATGACACAATAGAAAGCTTACGAATGAACAACGGTAAGAGTTTAACAAATCTCACATATTTTGTGCATGACGAACTCATTCACATGCATAAATCTTTGTGAATTGATGAAGCAGAACCTATGAAAAAAATGAAATAAAACCTACTAAAATGAGAACTCTCAAATTAATGACTGGCATCGAAAAAACCTAAGTGAATGATAATGCAAAACTTATGAGAATAAGATATCCAGAGTGAAGGATAATGCAAAAGCTGTGAGAATAAGATAACCAAAGTGAATGATAATGCAAAACCTATGAGAATAAGATAACCATAGTAAATGATAATGTAGAACCTATGAAATAGAAATGCTAAACTATGAATATAATATTTGCAAAATAGGGGCTAATGCAAAACCTATGAGAAGAAGATAAGCAAAGTGAATGATAATGAAAAACCTATGAAATAGAAATGCTAAACTATGACTGTAATATTTATAATATAGGGGCTAATAAAAAGCCTATGAGAATAAGAGAAGCGGAGTGAATGATAATGCAGAACATATGAAAAAGAAATGCTAAACTATTACTGTAATATTTACAATATAAATAATAATGCAAAACCTATGAGAATGATATAACCAAAGTGAATGATAATGCAGAACCTATGAAACTGAAATGGAAAACTATGATTGTAATATTTGCAATATAAACCCTAGAAAAACAAAAATGATAAACTATGACTGTAATATTTGTAATATAAGCCCTAGGGAAACAGAAATGCTAAACTATGACTATAATATTTTCAATATAAACCCTAAGGAAGCAAAAATGGTAAACTATGACTGTAATATTTGCTATATAAACCTTAGGGAAACAAAAATGGTAAATTGTGGTTGTAATATTTGCAATATAAACCCTAGGGAACACATATGTCAACATATGACTATAATATTTACAATACAAACCCTAGGGAAACAAAAATGGTAAACTATGACTATAATATTTGCAATATAAACCCTAGGGAACAAAAATAGTAAACAATGACTATAGTATTTCAAATATAAATCCTAGGGAAACACAAATGCTAATCTGTGACTATAATATTTGTAATATAAACCCTAGGGAAACATAAATTAAAACCTATGAGTGTAATGGTTGTAGTGAAGATCAATATAAAGCTTCTGAATGGAAAATAGTAATGGTTGTAATTGTAAGGAAACTTGTAGCCATCTAATGACAATTTCCACATAACCCAAATTTGAAATCATGCAAATAAATACTCAATATCAACAGGCAAGAGAATAGACAACATACCCATGAAAGATGACACAAGATATACCCTGGGAAAACCCTCAAGAGGGAAAAACCTAGCCTCCAAAAGCATCCACACTCCATGGATTATTCAACAATGAAAACCCATTACAATACATCTGTAGAGACTCCATGAACACTTATGAAGCACAAGATATCCATACATTCCATGTGACCAAGCATGAATCCACACATCCCATGCCATACTTCAAACCCTCACACATGCACAAGCTCAACCTGCTAACCTACAGCAAACTCTCCAGCCCTTAAACAACTACCCTTGTGGTTGCTTTTATAGAAACAAGCTCCCACAAAACCACCAAGTGGTATTACATAAACCATGTGCCCAAAACCATGAACTTACAATCATGTGACCCCACATTTTATATTGGGTACTTTATTATATTTTATTATTCCCCACTATTAAATAATTACATTTTACAACTAAGTCTCAATGTTACAACATAAAGTGGCCCCAATATTATAACTCCTAGTGATGCACGTCCATGTAGGTACCCCAAGGTGCACCACACACAAAATAATAAAATAAACATTATAAGCATTATGCAAGGTGTACAACACCTAATTCTAACAATCTCCCACTTGTTGTGTACATTGCATAAGGGGGTAACAAGTAAGCTCAAACATCAAGATAATAAACTCCATAGGCAACATGTACCATCCTGGAATCCAAGTGTTCCATGTGTTCCATCAAGATACTTGTACCAAGAACCAAGGTGACCACCATCTCATCCATGAATGCTCTCATCCTCCACCATGCCAATGCACTAAGATAAGAACACATCCAAAGATATGTCACACTAACAATCACAAAGAAGCATAAACCTGCCTCAAACCAATATCTCAAAACACAAACACTCAATCCAAAGGTAATGAATATGCACCAATAGCTTTCAAGAATAAATCACCATAGTTGAAATGACACCCACAGCAAGTTCCAACACATCCAACTATCCATACCTCCAAGGTATACATAACATAGTAAACTCATGCCATCACATATCCACCCATAAACCACAATAACAAACTCCATGTGCAAACCTATCAAAGAGTGACATACACATCTAGGAGCTCCCACTGCATGGGCAATGTCCAGATGAATGCAAACCTGGAATGAGCGCATTCAACACATCACTTTGTTAACATTCCAGAAAGAAGGCACCATCACAAGTGATCAAGGCATACCAAGTCTACTAACAACATCACATAGAAGATGTAAACATGTAGTACCAAGGAACATCCACAATGATATGCAAAACCTACAAACCAAACACCTATAGCATGTCCTCCTACACACACCTCTAAATTCCAACTGTGTCAAGAATGATCTCCTCCACAACACCCCATAACAACATCCAACCATCCAATCACCAAGTTCAAACATAACATATGTATCATGTAACTAATCATGGATGTAAACATCTCAAAACAAGAAGATCAAACTCACTGTAACCATTCCTAAACCAAGGAAATCAGCCCAATAAACCATCTCATAAACCCAACATGTACAAGGAGATAAACATTCCAACACTCCTCAAATGAACCAAATATCCAGGGCTCAAGATCCATATCCATGAGAAAACAAATCATAAACATAATACACCTAAAAGAAAAATGGGAAATACCTCTCAAGTGAACCACCAAGTAGACCAAGAGTGGAGAATGAGAATGTTCCTCCAGGATATCCAAGTCATCATGACTCAGCCAAGAACACTCTCCTCATCAGTCCATGTTAAACTCACATCCAACCAAGGTGTAGGCTCCTCAAACTTCCTGCTAAAACCTCCAAAGAGTAAATGTCTCAAGCAAATGTATCTAATCACAAGGGAACTCTAACCTCACCTAAGTCTCCATGTATCCATGAGTACCTATAACCAATCAATCCATGCTAAACTCCAAGAAAATGATCAAAGTACTTAATACAAAGAGAACCATCCAAGATCAAAATCATAGCTCCAACTGCAGAATCAGGAACATAAACATGACACCATGATCTCACATCTTCTCAAAAGAAGATCACATGCTCAAATCATCATAACATGTACCATGCCACAACTCTAAATTGGTAATCAACAGTATACCATGACATAATAAAAAAACCATCCTACAACCAAGGATCACCTATCAAAAACCAACAAGTCATAAACAATACCTCAACATCTCCAACACCTGATGTCAAAGAACTCTCACTATAGCATAAATAATCCAAGAGCTCCTCCATGGCACCAATCAATCCCTATTGTAGACAACCATCCATAATCAACAATGGATCCACATCATTTCCAAATGCTCCCACTGAATCGTGATACCGAGTAATCTCATGGCATCATGATGCACACAAACAACACCACATCACTGTCATAAGCTCACACCAAACCTGTGAATCCAAGCTCTCAATGACAACATGATAACCATCCTCTAAAGAAGATACACCACCAAACCATCATAACCATCACTGCCAATCCATCACTGTCAAAAGCTCCCACTGAATCATGTAACCAAGCTATTCATGACATTGTGATACCAATCTCCTCAAACCAAGAAGATACACCGCCACAACCTAAATCAAGATCCAATCCAACACCACCAAAAATGCACCTCCATAAACCATCATGACATTCCAAAGTCTCTAATGCATAAGAAACATCCAAGACACCATGATCACCACCAAATGTACCAACACCTCAACCCAACCATGTCCACATATCTACATAATCATAGTCAACTGCATAGGTCTCATATCATGATTGTACCTAGTAATACCATATCACCTCCTCAACATGACATCAAAACCAGCAAACCACATGACTAAACCAAGCCACCAAAGCTAAAAATGCATCAACACTAAAATATAAATGGGCAAAGGCAACCCATGTCCAAGTCATAAATGCAACATGTAAGTACAGACTGCCTACAACATTGCACAACTTGTAGATACAACAATGCAACATACAAATCCACCCATATACTGATAACCATGTCAAATGAGAATAATCTGAGATGTACAACTGAGCATACAATGAATCCAATATCAAATCACCAAAATCCAATCATCCATAATCTCATAATATCTCCATAGTCAAAGAGACCCATAAACAGCTCAGGTGAGAAAAATAGCAAATAAACCATGCAAAAATAACTCTAAACGTGATCCACTGTGTATTTCTCTGAACAAGCTTTCCGTTGACTATTCAAAGTCCAAAATCCAACTCCGTATGCACCCGATATGCCCTCTCAAAGCTCAAAATAAACACCTAACTTCCACCAAGAAAAAGACTGTCAAAACTACAAAATATAGAAACCAAACTTATACCACAATGTAGTGCTCGAAACCAGCTTTCCAACGACTATAAGAAGTTGAAAATCTGACATACTAGGCGAAAGTTACATGCGTTTGAAAAAAATATTAGAAAATGCACTATTTGCCCTACTGGTGACTCTGTGGTGGCCCACCAATGACCCACCGATGGCACCCTAGTGGCGGATTCCAAAATTTCATCAAATCCAATTAAATTTCTTATTTTAAAAATAATTCTCCCCCCTCCTATACAGACCCGACCGGAATATAAAATCTAGCTTGTTTAAAAAAGATTTGAAGTCCGACATTTTAATTTTTCATGGCGGGCTTTTAATTAAATGAAATTTTATTAAAAAATGTTCAAAGTTTAAAAAACATTGTCGACAGTTTTTGGGTGTCGACGAACCAACCGTCGACTGATACCCTACTGCTGACTGGTGCCAAGAGTGACGGTATTGTCATTGTCGGTACCTACCGACAGTGGCAGTACCCACTGGTACGAGCGGTGGCGGGGGGGATCTGTGGACCCGCTCAAACTTGACTTTTAATTTTTATTTTATTTTTTTCTTTAAAAAAATTTCAATATGCCTTTTTCAAACCTTTTATTTTATTTTGGTTTTATTTTGCAGACAATTTTTCAAACCGATGGGATTTTAAAAAAATTGGAATTTTTTTTTAATAATTTTCTAAAGAATATTATGTATGGCCTACAAAAGGGCTTTTTACAACAAAAAAATTGCATTTTTTCAACTTCTCCAAAATAGGGCAAGTTATATATTGAAATTTATCTCTCAGCCAACCTGAATCCAACCATAAGGTCCATTTTGTCCCAGGAGGTCATTTGTAAAATTTCCCCCACAAAACCCTCATTTGAATGTGCAACTAAGAAACCCTATTTTGCCAAAAAAAATTCACACCCCAAATCTACAAACAACCCATCAAAACAGCAAACCCAAAACCCTTAGATCTGCAATAAAACACCTGCAAAACCTTCATATCTTGCCATTGTCTTTCATTCTCTCATGCAACCTAGGGTTATCGAATCCACAACCAATGCTCTGATTCCACTTGTAAGGAAACTTGCAGTCATCTAATGACAATTTCCACATAACCCAAATCTGAAATCATGCAAATAAATACTCAATATCAACATGTAAGAGAATAGACAACATACCCATGAAAGATGACACAAGATATACCCTGGGAAAACCCTCAAGAGGGAAAAACCCAGCCTCCAAAAGCATCCACACTCCATGTATTATTCAGCAATGAAAACCCATTACAATACATCTATAGAGACTCCATAAACACTTTTGAAGCACAAGATATCCATGCAATCGATGTGACTAAGCATGAATCCACACATCCCATGCCATGCTTCAAACCCTCACACATGCACAAGCTCAACCTACTAACCTGCAGCAAACTCTCCAACCCTTAAACAACTACCCTTGTGGTTGCTTTTATAGAAACAAGCTCCCACAAAACCACCAAGTGGTATTACATAAACCATGTGCCCAAAACCATGAACTTACAATCATGTGACCCCACATTTAATATTGGGTACTTTATTATATTTTATTATTCCCCAATATTAAATAATTACATTTTACAATTAAGTCCCAATGTTATATACAACATAAAGTGGCCCCAACATTATAACTCCTAGTGATGCATGTCAATCTAGGTACCCCAAGGTGGACCACACACAAAATAATAAAATAAACATTATAAGCATTATGCAAGGTGTACAACACCTAATTCTAATAGTAATGAAGAACAATATAAAGCTCACAAATGGAAAACTATCAGAGGAATATTGGTGCAGGAGCACCTTGACAATATCATGCTTCCATTGAGAAATCTTGAAGATTGATCAAAATTTGATGTCTTTACCTTGTAATAAGGTTATGTAATTCATTTTACACATGAATAGGTTTTTAGGAGGTGTCAAGGTCAAGTCTTGTATCAATTTTGTAGAAATGTAAAAAAGTTGTCCAAAAATATGTAAAAGTTGCAAAATTGCAAAAGGATGCAAAAGTGGAAGGTGAAGGGTCATGGTGGATTAGTTACGCATGGAGGTAGTTGGAAATTGAAGATTCATGTGTAATATTCCTTTAAAATTCCTTGTAACCATTTTTACAAGTGTGGGTGATTGAGTTTAATGATTTGATCAATGGAAGGCGCAATTTTTATACATTTTTCTACAGAAATTCATTATTTTCATGCCTTGTACAGAATTGTACAAGCATGAAAGCCTGTTTGAATATTTGTAAGTGAAATCGTAATCAATCACCTTCCTTTTCCATTTTGTTTCATGCATTTTGGTTCTATTTTGAGTTAGTTATTGTAATTTTTCAAGAAATTGTCAATACCTTGTCCTAGGGTAAACAAAGCCAAAGAAAATTGTGTTTCTTTCATTTGAATTGTTGAAAGTCTCTAATTTTTGGTGAAAAAAATCTTGTTGGAAATTATTTGCATATTTATGAAGCTTTAGATCAAATGACTAAGATTTAAGGTGTGGAAAGTAAAGTTTTGGATTGAAAAATCTATGTACAGATTGGTAAAACATAGTTTAAGAAGGTTAACACTTAGGGTTTGAGAAAATACTCTTTAGAAAGGACTTATAATGAATTTATAAGCTTGAGCAGGTCAAATAAAGGTTGTTTGTAATGTTGGTTAAGAGTATTTATGACTGGAACTAGTAGAACCAATAAACCTTTGTGCTATCAAAGCCTAATTAGGCCTAATCTCATATTGAGATAGCAAGTTTTAAAGTGTAGGTTCCAAAAGACCTAATTCCCATTTGAGAATGTGTTTTATACAATCAAAAAGAGTAACTAAATCTATGATCAGTTTTGAATATCAGTACATATTTTATAAATAAAGCTTTGGCAGTCCCATGAGGAGACCTACAAGTGTTGGGTCAATTTGTGAAGGAACTATAACCTAATTGAGAATTCTGAGTTCTTGGGATGTGAGATGAGTTTAGTCATGTTATGTCAACCTTGGTCAAGCATTACAAGTGTTGAGTTGGTTGTTTATGCCTTTGAAGACTAAAGTTAGTGCTTGGGGTCATTAAGTGCTATTGTGGTATGTTGAAGACAGTTTGTAAATGGAATGGTCATTGGTTGGTGTTTGAGGGAGCCTAGTTGGCTTTTACCAGTCTTTGTGAAGATGTTTAAGGTGGTTTAAATAATTAACAAAAGGTATTGTGCCTTGTTCTTAGTTTGGAGTTTTTAAATCAAGTGATTTATTGCCTTGTAAATGAGAGTTGCATTGTAAGTTGATTGCCTCAAAGAAAGTTTTTAGTTTAGTGAGTTGATTTGTTTGCTAAGTGAGTTGGTTGTGCTCCTACATTTTCATCAAATACCTAGAACAATATGGAAGTTGGTGGACTGGAATCTAAGTTGTTGCCTCCTCTTGTTGTTAATTCGGTCAATTTTGTGCTTGTCACTCCTTTTCTTATGTTGCTCACTGTAGAATAAGTGAATACTTGAAGGTTTTCAAGACTATCTGAATTGGGAATTATTTGAATTTGATTGATACTTGTTTGGTGTGGCGAATTAAATCTCTATCATGTTTTGAATTTGAATTGTAGGTGATATGAATTGTAGATTTGATTGATTTCGGCCATTAATTCTTGATTTGATTGGTTTGGTGGATTTTTTTTAATTGTTTCCATAAAAAAAAATTGAATAATGGTGGCCTTACAACTCATAAAATGGATGCAGGTAGGATATTTGAGTTTGGTGCCAATAGGTGCACACCCTACTTGGTGAGATGGGACAAAATCCTGTTGATACGTGTTGTAGGTCTCATGTTTGAAGAGATAGGCATATGCATTTGTGTCTTGGTTTGGTTATGCTACGATGGGAAACATGGTTGTAATGGGTTTGCATTTCGTGCGGTGTTGTGGTTGTGCAAAAGGTTTTGTGAAGGCTTTGGTGATCCAAAGTGGAACTTGAAACTACAATATCTTATAAAAATACACTTCAAAATATGCTTATGCCTTAATTGGAAATAATCACTCATATAACCAGTTAGTTGGAAGAAAATAGGGAGATAGCATGAGTGCTTAGTTAGCAATAACAATATTGAAAGAACCTTCCTTGAATGCGAGTGCAATTTAGGAAGTTGGTTCAAACACAAACTTGTCTCAACAAATGGTACTTAAGCTTCCTCAAAAATGTGGTGAGTGTGCAAGATTTTCTTCCAAGAGAGTATCAAGGATGACGGGCTATCATGGAGCCATGTATCATTCATTTGTTTTCTCCTTGCTAGCTACCACAACAGTTTGTGTCTATGTATGTTTGTTATTCAAGGGACCCCCAAAAGTTAGTTCAATTCCACCATTCATGTGGGAAAACATTGGTTATAGTGCATATTAAAGATAATTTTCTTTGGTTGTTGGTTCTGTATTTTGTGTTGCAAGAAGTTGGATTCTATGGATATCAAGTCTCAAAATTTTACTCTCAAACTGTGCTTTGTGACATTGAACATGCTACATCAGATTACACATTCAAGTAGAGCATATGATAGTTTATTCCATTAGTAAATGAGGGGAGCCTTCTCATCAATGGATAAGCTATTGTAAAGATCCCACAAATACTAATATGGGCTCTTGAGGAGTGACCTAGGAAGAATGAGAGCACAGTTTCCGGCCTTTCAAGGTTCTTGCTATGTGAATATTATCATAAATGTGTATTTTGAAACTGTGGAAAAAAAGATGTGCATATAATCATAAAGATGCCAATGTGTATTTTGAAGCAACTTATTGTATTTTGCATAGGTGCAAACATTCTTTGTAAGGTTTAGTTTTGGATGGGAACAAACATTTCATGACATACCTTCCTTATTGTGGAAAACCATTAGAAAGAAACATTTGGGCTACAAAATATAGGGCACATATACTCTCAATCATTGCTTCTCTGGGTGGTATGGAATTAGGTGGATACCGTGGAATAGAATACATTATACACTATCTTATGTACCAGGGAAACTTGTGTCAAGATCTAAGCAGATAAATGGTTCTTTTACTGTCAAAATATTATACCTTCCATTATTAGTGTATCTACTATCATACCTCTCACTAACACTGTTATTTATTGACACTGCTATCCTACTACCTCTGCAAAAGAGCTCCATTTGAAGGCATCTTCACTACACATTATGCACAAAAAAATTCGACAAGTGCAACAAGATGTTTGCAAGACAAAATATGAATTCACTGAAACATTACTATATAAGTAACATAATATCTTCAAATGAAGGAGCATTTTAATTGTGATTGAAAAAACATTGTGTAGGCGTTGTTAGCACTAAGAAATGAAGAAGATAACACATTGAATTAGGTGACTATCACTTAAAGGAATATCATTGTTAGAGAGTTGAAAACTGTGAATTTTCGTCTGTCCTATAGGACTGAGAAAGGAAGAACACTATCAAACAATGATTGAATCAAACAAATAGTCCAAAAACAATGAAAGTTACTATCAAATGGTGACAAAGATCTATACTCTAAGTCATTTGCAAATGGTGATTGAGAACACAGTGAGTAAGAAGTAAAAGAGCACTGAATCATAGCACTGCAAAATGTTCATGAGTTATCCAATGAGCTTCACTATGCTTTTGATCACAAAGGAGATCAAGATAATAACCAACATACAGATGTGCACAGAGAATGTTCATGGAGTGCAAACTTCCTTAAAAAGCAATTACCATAGCAGAGTTTGAGGTAACCTGTAGTTAATTGTTGTAGCATATCAGATAGGCTAAATAGTTGTTCATATACCATTGTTTCAATTCAAAATTGCTATACCTTATTCTAGGAGCAAATCACACAGGGAGTTTATACATAAGACACCATTATTTCAAATTCAAAAAATTTGGCTCCTTCACAATTGTTTTCTTCATTTATTTGATCTAAGACAGCCTGTTGTATAGAAGATGCTCTCAAAACCACCGTAAAATATTTTATTCTGGGAAAACTATTCAGAATTTTCCAATCATAACAATGAACAAAAGCATCAGTCATTAACCTGAACTTTGCAATAGTTTCATCAAATTCTACTTTTCCACTATTTTTTCCATTATGAATTTAATTCCCAATTTCTTCCATGAAGAACTTCCTCAGCCTGTAGATCCTGTTGTTATCCATAACTTTACCAGGTGTCAAGGATAGCTTCGAGTTTTTACCCAAGCAACAATTGACAAAATTTGGCCTTACCAGATACAATGTGTTGAAAAGCTCTTTGAAGTTATTCTGCAAAAGAGTTCTTGAGAGTATAATTAAAGTTTTGAATTAACCTTTTTTCATGAGTTCCATATCTTTGATCGATTATTTTGAGCTTTATGACCTTCATCGAGAATGAGCAAACCTGTGCTCTCTAAAAGAAAATTTCCAATATGCTTAGCCTCTTCATGAAGGCTCACATTTGTCTCACAAGTGGGTGACATAGAAGAAAAAGTGTGTTTGTTATTGGCTACAATTTTTTGTATACCTAACTTGTGAGACAAATGTGAGCCTTCTTGAAAAGGCTAAGCATATTGGAAAACTGCTTTTAGAGAGCACAGGTCTACTTGTTCTTGATGAAGTTCATCAAGATCGAAATAGTCGATCAAAGATATGGAATTCATGCAAAAAGGTTAATTCAAAACTACGCATTATACTCTCAGGAACTCTTTTCCATAATAACTTCAAAGAGCTTTTCAACACATTGTATCTGGTAAGGCTGAATTTTTTCAATTGTTGCTTGGGTAAAAACACGAAGCTATCATTGACACCTGGTAAAGTTATGGCTAGCAATAGGATCTACAAGCTAAGGAAGTTCTACATGGATGAAATTGAGAATAAAATTCAGAATGGAAAAGAGAGTGGAAAAGTAGAATTTGATGAAACTCTTGCAAAGTTCAGGTTAATGAGTGATGCTTCTGTTCATTGTAATGATGAGAAGATTTTGAACAATCTTCCCAGAATAAAGGATTTTACTGTGATTTTGAGAGCATCTTCTATACAATAGGTTGTCTTAGATCAAATAAATGAAGCAAACAATTGTGAAAGAACCAACAATTTTGAATTTGAAACAATAGTGTCTTATGTAGAGACTCCCCCTGTAATTTGCTCCTAGAATAAGGTATAGCAATTTTGAATTTGAAACAATGGTATATGAATAACTATTTATCCTATCCGTTATGCTACAACAATTAACTACAGGTTAGAACATATCCTTATCAGCATAAAATAGTAGGTGCAATACACATCAAACTCTGTTGTGGTAATTGCTTTGTAAGGAATTTTGCACTCCATGAACATAGCCAAACATTTAAAGTTATTAACGAAAGCTCCAAAAATGAGTATCTCATCATTGCATGACTCCTACTTTTTCTCTGAGTATGATAGTACCTGAGCTTTTGGTGTTTCTAAATGGAACCTATAGCGGAAAAGTGTAGTCTCCATCTAAAGGAACCATCTTCGGAGCTCTTCCCAGAAATGACGGTTGAAAACATTAGAAGAAAAGAAATACCATAATTCTAAAGTAACAATTTGTATCAAGCCAAATGTCAGAAAGTATAATTAAAAAGATAAAACCTTACAATTGGACCTCAAATTGGAACAAGCAGATTTATGATTTTATCATTAGAATGTAGGAACTTTCCCTGTCAGAGCTTCATGACCTCAAATTGGATCTCAAATTGGACCAATAGATTTATGATTTTATCTTTAGAATGTATGAACTTTCTTTGTCCAATATTCATGACCTCAAATTGGATATGAAATTGGACTAGCAAATTTATGATTTTCTCTGCCCACCAATGTTTGTACTCCTATACTCAGGTTCTGCTTCTGAGTGAAAACATCCAAAAGTGTTTCAAACTAGCTCAAGGTACTCTCCAACTTGGTTATGTCGCTGATAGCAATCCAAGTTTTCCTGAACCATCCATACCTGAATGTTGCATCACAATCTATTCTTCCTACACATAAAAATGCAACATATTAACCCCTTCTAAATAAAACATTTAATCATCATAAAACCATAATTAATAAATCATTTTAGTTTCAGAAAGAATCCTATGTCATTTACTATCAAAACAAAAGTTGTATAAATCACAAAAAATCCATGAAGCCTCTTAAATGTAGCTTAAAGCAAGTTTACAAGATGGGTTTCAGCATAAGAAGCTTTCTACTACAGCTCTCAATGAATGTATTATGAGCAGGAAACAAAATTCTTCACACTCGAAGTAATGCAATCAAAAATTTATTCCAAAAGTATGTTAGCAAGAGTTAATGAAAAATGGAATGATTTTTTGCTTGGTTTCTTTTATCAATATGCCACATGGAAATGGAATAATCACTAAGGTTCAAGAAAGGAAATTCCAATGTACTATTGTGTAATGGTGACGAAAGCACTTATATGAGCATGACTTGGATACAAATCTTTGCCATTGAATTTCCATCCATCTAAAGAGAAAATAAGCAATGTAAGGATTTGAGCAATATAAGTCCATAAGGTTATGTTGTAACGGTAATGGAATCACCATAAGAGCACAACCGAGGAACAAATTCATGTGATTGTAATTATGTGATCCATAACTCTATTGGTCATGTGGCACAGTTGTGCTATAAGAAATACACGATGCATTCATGTGTGACCCAAGTTTAATGTGGCTATGAGAAATGGAGGCACTCATATGAGCACAATTCATGTGCAAATTAATCACTGTCATCACAATTAGGTGTCAATCATCATTGGGTGCATTCAAGTTTACTCAAGTTTAATAGGTTACAATGTAATGATAGCATGATCCATGAGTGATTACCTCTCGCTGCAATAAAGAGCCTATAACTCTGGTTGATATGCAGAGTGGTTGTGTTATATCAATTATGTAGTGCATTCAAGCACAACCCATGTTTAATGGGCTATTCTAGAGAGCGATCAATATTTTCTAAAGCTTATGAATGTTACTTAAAAGTGTATAGCTTAAACTATAGACCAAGTTTGTTACATACTTAAATGCAATCTTGGGTTACCACATACTATAATAATGTGATCTGCTAATAATCATATGGGAAGTACTAAAGCAAGACCCATGCTATATAGGATACATTTCCTTGATCAGGTTTACATACCTTAATGATTAAACACAAGCTTCCCACACACTCTAGGATACAATCCAAGATCATACCACACCTGTCAAGACAACTAATTTTCTGACCCAAGATTTAAGGTTGTTTTTTTAATACCAACAAAAGAATTGGTAAGAGCATGACTAGGGTACAAACCCTAGGCCTCCGTAGAAACGTAAACCATAACTCAACAACAACAAAAAATACCCAATACCAACTTTTTTAAATACCCATATAAAGAAAACGCCCAATGTCCTTTTTTAAATACCAAGATAGTCAATAACAAAGGGTTCACCAAACATCAATTTTTTTAATGCCCGGGAAAAATGATAACAAAATCAAAATTTAGAAAATTGTGTGTAATACCAAAAAAGGTTGAGACCTCATTTGTTTCCCAAAAAAAACATTATCTCAATAGCAAAAAATATCCAGTACCATTTTTTTTAAATACACATTTCAAGTGAAAACCCAACATCGAATACCCAAACAGCCAATAAAAAAATATTGAGTATTAGTTTTTAAACATACCCAAATATCCAATAACAAAACAGCCAACATCATAAAATTCAAATAGCCAAACAGTACTTCACGAAAACACCCAACATCAAATTTTTCAAATACCCTAAAAAAAATTAATGGTTTGCTTACCTCTAAGACGATCCACAGCAAAAAGCTTAAAATCCTCAAGACATACTTCCAGGTGGGGAATTGTTTGATTAAAGGATAAATTTGGCCACATTCTAGACCTACACCTTGAAGCACTGCTGGCAAGAGATTCCTCCACTGGGAAAGCCCTTCAATTACTGCTCAATATCTCCATATTCAAAACCCTTCAACCTTTGTTTGTTTTCCCAAACTATTTCTTCTAACTATGTGGTAGTTAAAAACCGCAAGAAAATGGTGGTCTTATATCGTTTGATTTTTGTTAGGAATTTATATAATATATATCTCCATATATATTTGTATGCATAGGTGTCAACTAAAGCCTAAATTGATGGTTAGGAAGATTTTCTCTCAAAAAGAAAAGTTTGATGCAAAAAACTAGTCATTTATTTAGTCATTTATAGCTATGTTGCAAAAAAATTAGTAGAATTTAGTCATTTTTAGTTGTCATGACTAAAAGTTTTAGTCACATAGTCATTTATTTGCCAAATTCTACTAGTGGTGGGTAGATTGTTACTTGATGTCACAGTCAATAAAGTGAGGCAAGATTGTGATGTTGCTCTTATACATGCCAAACCTTCAAGTGCAATGTTTCTAAAGATAAGGTTATCGCTTTCAAGAGACTTGTAAAAAATCAAAGACATTGTTATTGTTAATGCAAACAAGGGGAATGCCAGTATTATAAACAATAGTGTCGGTTACGAAATCCTTTTTCACAATTTGGTTTCTAAAATCTTTAAGCAAGTGAGAAATGCTATAACCCAATCCCCCTTTGATGAATGCAGCAAAAGTGTCTCTTGCCTAATAAAGATATTTTCTAAAATTCAAAGTCCAACATTCTTCTTAGGCCTATTGTTAACACTACCAATTCCCCTACTTACAAACTTGTTGCCTACCTGACCAGGTAGATCACTCCTCTAACTGGAAAGTCTCATCCTTCATCAAAGACTACCTAATTTGTTGATTTCATTAAAGATAAAAAAAGTTGGACAACAACATTCTCATTAGTTTTGATTTGGTGTACCTTTTTACTAAAGCCTCTTTACAAGACTCCATTGCATTAGTTAGACAAAAGACAATAAAGAAATTGCATCCTAGATTGAGTTGTGCTTAAAGTGCACGTTCTTTGCCTTTCAAGACATAGCATATGAGCAATCCGATGGGGTTGCTATGGGATCTCCACAATCCCCAATCATAGCTTGCATGTACGTGGAGCATTTTGAAGAGATAGACCTAAACTCTATCCCCTTTAAACCAAAATGGTTGGAAGTGCTACAAGGACAACACCAACATATGTTGACCTTGCGGTTGTGATCATCTTGAAAACTTCTACTCTTGCCTTAACAACATTACCCCCTACATCAAGTTTACCAAAGAACTTGAAACCAATTCCTAACTCTCTTTGGACATCCTTCTCATCAAGAAAGGAGATGGTTCCTTTGGACATTGTATCTTCAGGTAATCGACCCACACAAACCTTTACCTACTTGCTATCTCACACCACCACCCTACCCAAAAAGCAAGCTCTTGCCACCAAGGCATTTGCTTTCGTTATGAAGATCAAATTAACTAAGAGCTTTCTCATCTTACCGAGGTTTTCAAACTCAATAGGTATCACAACAAGTACATCATGAGATCTTTTAGGATTGCTTGCTAGAACTCTAAACCAAAAAAAATAGATTATGATGTTTGCAATGCCACTCTACAATGCATAAAAGGCATCTCTAATAAGATCACCAAAATCCTTCATAAAAAAGGCTTTAAATTTGTTGTCAGGCCCCTTTCTACCATTAGAAACTTGATAGTATCCACTAAAGACCCCTAAGATGTTCTTCTAAACTTGGTTGTTTATAAAATTAATTGTTTGTGTCAGATAGCTTATATTGGTGAGACAAGTTGCTCTATCTGCACATGAATCAAAGAGCATTGTGTTGACATCAAACATGAAAGGGTCATAAAATTGGCACTCGCATAATACTATTCTAGCACCAAGCACCACATCCTAGGTCTAAGAAGATGGTATCTTCAAGAAACAGCTCAAAGAAGTTATTTTATTATTAATAACTCCACTAACCTAAATTGAGATGATGGGTGGAACCTAAGCCACACTTGGAACCATTTATTAAATTTCCTTTATAATTGCCCCCCATCCCTAATCTCTCCTTGCCCTACCCCTCTTTTCCCCCTAGTTTGTCTCTATCAATCTTCCCCATTTGTGGCCCCATCACTTATCCTTTCTCTCATCATTTTAATCGCTTGTTTTTTTCTATTAGTTACACTGTTTTTTTTTGCTTCTTTAAAATTTTAATGTTTAATTTAATATTATTAAAGTTACAATTCATTAATATGTTTCATACTACTAATATAATAATTCTTATCCATTTTTCCTTTCTAACTCATGTTTTCCCCTTAATCACACTCTTTTATTTTTATTTTTAGTTTTCTTTTTCATTTGAATCAATTCTCTTTAACTCTCCTAAAAATTGTTCCTATTAAGTTGTTATCTCTTTACTTTATTTTCTTGAGTTTGTTGACTTTTTTCCCTTTTTTCTTATGTACTTCTGTTTTTTTTACCCTCTATCCTCTTTAGATTCCTTGTACTCCATGTCAATCCATTATTTCTATCTTTAAGGAACTCACCATGCAATATTACCTTATTTTCATCCTCTCTTTAATAAAAATATGATCTGAAACATCAATACAAAAAAACTATACAATATACACAGTTATTACCAAAAGCTTTACAATTTGATGAAAAAAAAAGGTAGACACAAATTACTACTAAGAGATTTGCAATTAATAAATCCCTATATCAAATTCCTCCAAAAGACTAAACCCTATGGAACTAAAAACAGTATCTTGAGGAAATGATCAAAAACCATCAACTTTGTCACCATATCACTTCAAATGATGACTAAGAAAGATAGCATACAACTTGGAATTAAGTTCTCTCCAAAAGCATACAAACTTTGGAGTTAAGTTCTCTCCAAAAGCGTACAACTTGGAATTAAGTTCTTTCCAAACCAATCACAACCAAAAAAATACACTAGCTCTATAACTTGGTAATTAAGGACTCATTCATTCTACCTTCTCATGACTGTCAAAGGTACAACCAATAAGTATGAAAAACACAGCATTCCAAGGGGGTGTCGACTTCCTAGACTCTCACAGACTTGAGGATTGGATGGGACATCCCTTTTTTCATGATGGGCAGCTTGCTCCTTTTGGTACATAAAAATTTAAATAGTAGTTTTTTAAGGATAATAGTATTTAACAGGTAAATATCAGAGAGACAGGATTGCCATTGCAATTCGGCATATTATAATTAGTTTTTAAAATTTCAACGACTTTAAATTTGTTTAAATTATTTAATAGTCATCCTCCAACTGTCTTCAAATTTAGGAAGAAGTTTTGCTGTCCCACAGCTGATGATCAAAAGTTAACATAGAACTTCAGAATCCATCGCATCTGTCAGCATACAAGAAGAAAGATTGCATACAACTTGGAATTAAATTCTTTCCAAACCATTCACAGGCCAAAAAGAAATAGCTAGCTATATAGCTTGGTAATGAAGGACTCATTCATTCTACCTTTTCGTGGCTTTGTCAAAAGTAAAACCAATAACTATGAGAAACGCAGTATTCCAAAGGGGGTGAATCCCCAAGGATCTAGATAACGTCCCCAACTTCCTGGACTCCCATCGAAAGGACGACTTGGATGGTACGTCCTTTTTATGGGGGGTGGACAGCGTGCTCCTTTTGGTGCACAAAGATTTAAAAAGTAATTTTTTAAGGAATATAACATTAAAAACTCCTAGAAATCTACAAAGGGAAGAATTGTCATTAAAAATTCAGCATATTATAATATTTCTTTAAATTTCTGTTTCAAGTTATTTTAACCAGCTGTTCTCAAATCTGGAAAAAATTTAGTCATCCCACAACTGTCCCATAAATTTGGAAAAAATGGTCATCCCCCAGCTGTCCCTAAAATCTGGGAAATGATTTGCCATCCCCCCATCCAGGAAACTCGGTGAAACACTGGAAGAACTTTTCCATCTCTATAACCTATAGATCATCAAGTTTTGGACATCTTAACTCTGGACTTTTAAAAATTCATGTACTTCAAAGGTTCAAAAAAATTTAAAGCATGAATTGTAGCTGTCTTTACTATAATAATGTATCTGATACACAACACATAGATAATAACCTCAGTGGTACCAGAAAAAGCTCGAGCTCTTTTCTCTGACGAGCATGATTATTTGAAAGCCTAGATAACTTTGTATGGCAATAAGATACAAGAAAACCATGCAGACATGATTTCCAGCAATCATAAACAATCTCCAAGGCTGAAAGAAATGATTAGAATATAAAAACAATGCTATCATGAACTCTGGACTTCTGGTTTTGTGCAACACATTCAGAAATCCACATCAAGTTCCGTATCTCCTGCTCTCGCAATCTCACATATGCAAAGAAGACACCATAATGGAACTGCATGCCAGCCAAAAACAGCATTAACAAGGTAGAATAGAATTTTCTGAAATATTCTACATTGTAATACAAAAATTATCTCCAAAAAAGTGATAAATAGAAAACAATCCAAGTTTCAAAGATGCCGTGCCTGTTGTTCAAAGGCCAGACAAAGCCTCTTAACTTCCTCCTCGTAAAAAGCCTTGTCAAGCATTTGAGTCTCTGCATATGATAGTTTGGAAAAAATTGCCTGATATGGTGGATACTTTTCCATAGCCCCACGCACCTATCAAAAAAATGGCTTTAAAAAGTGCACCAAAAAGAGCAAACCATGAAAGAATCCAAGATTGCATAATCATGAAATGAAAATTTTGAACATAATAGCTACCTGGTCAATGTCATCACAGGCAGCAAGTTCTTCATGACCATAAGGGTAACTGTCATACAAGAACAACTTTATGAATTGGAATGCCTTCTATAACAAAAAAGGAGAAAAAAAATGCAAAATGATTTAAGCAACTCATGTATCCAGGATCTAATAATTTATGTAATCCTTACAGCAGTCCAAATTTGGAATAAAGCTTCCGTCGATCATCCCGGGTCAATTCTGTCCCAATACTGCAAGGATGCAATTTCTACACTCAGCAATAACATTGATGACTTCTGTTGTTAAATCAGATATTTTAGCATCTAAAACATCTAGACTGTAAATCAGATATTTTAGCATCTAAACAATCTTGACTGCACACAATTTAAACCACACTAAATCTCATAAAATCATAAGTTTAAATTTTAATATACACAAGTAGAGGATCCAACAGCTGTCATGCTTACGACAGTCAACAAATCAACAAATGAAGCAATCAAAACATTCAGTAATTGTGTACCTGTTTATTGTTATGTTGACAGCCCTTCTATCAGCTTCAAATGCCAATAAATTACACATTATTTCTTCAGTAGCTCCTCCCAATTTCTGTTGGCAACCAATGTATCAGAACTCAGCAGAAGGGAATGCTATAATTAAGTACACAAGAAACATTAGCTGATACTCATACCTTGCAAAACCTGTAGAAATCTTCCAGATATGCTTTATAAAGTGTGTTTCGCATAATTTCTATATTCATGTCATCCAAATCCTAAAGCAGTGAATGAAAAAATTACTACAATTGGCGGAAAACCTGAGACAACTTGTGCACTAAAGTTCCACAATGAACAATCGACTGAAAAAGCAGCTAACTAGCCCCATTAAAACACTGAAAAACAATACGATTAATTAATCATTCAAAGACATGCTTCAGTACCTCAGAGGTAATACACTCTGAAAAGTATGGAGCCAAAGGCGTGTCAACAAGCACCAATCTGTACAGTTCTCGCATATTCTGTGCAACTGCAAGCGTTGCAATACTGGAGAATATCTAATAATATTAGAATCATGTGTATCATGAATATGCCACATCCTAACACTATTCCTACAATTTATAAATTTTAAAATATAACACTACCTGTCAAACATGCCCAGAGGATGGCATTTTTCTAGCAATTCATGAACATCCCTTTCATGGAGAG
The DNA here is from genome assembly GCA_007258455.2 of Sequoia sempervirens. Taxonomy (NCBI): domain Eukaryota; kingdom Viridiplantae; phylum Streptophyta; class Pinopsida; order Cupressales; family Cupressaceae; genus Sequoia; species Sequoia sempervirens. The sequence goes on along the minus strand of VDFB02260980.1, from coordinate 16,584 downwards.
TACCAGTAACAATAAGGACCACATTGTCAATCATATGACCATACCTGAAAACCATCCCAAGAAATAGGTCAGTATGAAGACATGTCTATTGTAAAATATGAGAGACAGTGAACAAGTTTTTCAAAAAACAACTGTCCAGCACAAATTTCATTTAGTATTTTGTAATTAGTCTAATTAATTATCTAACCACTTTATCTCAAACCATTTTTTATTTAAGTGACAAAAGGCAGACACCTACGTGATATATTCAAGGAAAGTCGACAATGGCTCAGTCGCTTGAGAAAGCATGTGTCTGTATTCGTCCACCAGTTTCAGGGTACACTTCTCAACAATTGTTGATGTATGCAATGGTGAAGGCTCTGCAAGTTCACCCCAACAAATGAAAAGTGCCTAAAGAGAGATATAATTTTCTCAAATGATATGTGCACGCATGTGTGTGTGTGTGGCCATCTGAATATGCTTTGCCTGTAATATATAAAACAGAAGTCACAAGATACTTGTTCCAATATATATGTGTCTAACTATCCAAGATTGTGAACGCTTCAAAGTTGTCATGCCTGTCCTATCAAGAGAAGCTTTCAATATTGGAAGCTTTTAAACTCAATGTAAAATATATATCCACGACCTTGAGATGCTACTAAAGAAGAAACACAAAGCCATGCGAATTAGGTGCTAATTCATAACCGCCACTAGCATCTCTCAAATCACACTTGCAATCATATTCCTATTGTACAATTATTCATAAACACAATGGTGGACAAAATCATGCTAGAAAATAATTATCTGCTTCAAAAATAGCACAAAAGTAGTCTAGAAGAAAATTCAAGCATTACATTTCTAACCTATTCCTTGGACTATCCTCATCATTCCATATGTTACACGATTACAGCCAACAATTAAGCTCTAATAGAAGCAAATTCACAGATTATAACAACTGCATTACCTGCTTCTTTATTATCTTCTGCTTCAGTTTATTTGTCTGAAGTATAAAAAAAACGTTTTAACTCACTTTCCTTTAATCTGGGCATTAATCCATCTACTTAAAAATAGCACAAAAGTAGTCTAGAAGAAAATTCAAGCATTACATTTCTAACCTATTCCTTGGACTATCCTCATCATTCCATATGTTACACGATTACAGCCAACAATTAAGCTCTAATAGAAGCAAATTCACAGATTATAACAACTGCATTACCTGCTTCTTTATTATCTTCTGCTTCAGTTTATTTGTCTGAAGTATAAAAAAAACGTTTTAACTCACTTTCCTTTAATCTGGGCATTAATCCATCTACTTAAAAATAGCACAAAAGTAGTCTAGAAGAAAATTCAAGCATTACATTTCTAACCTATTCCTTGGACTATCCTCATCATTCCATATGTTACACGATTACAGCCAACAATTAAGCTCTAATAGAAGCAAATTCACAGATTATAACAACTGCATTACCTGCTTCTTTATTATCTTCTGCTTCAGTTTATTTGTCTGAAGTATAAAAAAAACGTTTTAACTCACTTTCCTTTAATCTGGGCATTAATCCATCTACTTAAAAATGCCAGGATTGTTGATGGAAATGCTTGAAGCCCTTCATCTAATACACCCCTTCAAATGTATACCAAAGGATTTCCTTACCCCTGAAATAGACAACAAACTATTTGGCTTTTAAAGATTAAAATCCAGACTGGCGACTTAACTGTATCAGCTGAAGGGCATTTGGAGGGCCACACACTGGGTCCTATAAAATTCATATTGTTTTGTCTCTGGTCTGCCACAGGAGGTTATCTCGCCCATGCTTTCTACTAAATAGTTGTGGTTCATCAGATAAAACAGAATATGCCAACATCATTGTTGGTTTTACCACAAAGTCCATTTCTTTACCCCCACTTTACTGACTATCCCATGCCTTGGAAACCTGCTTTGTAGGGAATTACCATTTCTGGCCTATAAATTTTCAAAAAGCTTCACAACAGACTGAATTAGATGTTCTTTATTTTCTGTGGAAAAGCATCAGAGTTTTATTTGCAAACTAAGCAGCCTAAATTGAAAATTTCATGTATTACAAGATGATAATGTTGCATCCTTAACATAGATTCATATCCAACTTATTTGCATAGATTCAGATCCAAGATGATTATGTTACATCCTTAACCAATTGATTGTATTGGGATATGTGATGGCCAACTGGGGCAAACATTGGATGTATTGGGATATATGATGGCTGACTAGGCACATGTTATCCTTATCTTAATAATTTAATACTTCGTAAATATTTTAATTTAGGGTTAGTCAGCCTCATTGGAATTAGGAGATTAATAATACTAGGCACATGTTATCCTTATCTTAATAATTTAATACTTCGTAAATATTTTAATTTAGGGTTAGTCAGCCTCATTGGAATTAGGAGATTAATATTGCCCAATGATGCTATATATAGGAAATAGTGAGTAGTAGTTGGCCATCATATTACAAATTCTGTTCTTTTGTGAGACTTTTGGAGGTTGCCTTCTCAGAGTGGCTCTGCTTAATAATAATTTGTTTCTCTTATTTCACTAGTACCGTGTGGACCTGATCTGTTATGCTCTGTTTCAATATTAAATCTGTGTTTCTTCCATTGTGTCTTGTGGAATTGCTATAAATACTCATATGTTTCTGCTTTTGTGATAAGTAAATTCATTACTAGTGGTATCAAAGCAGCAAGTTTGGCATCAATACTGGCACAGCAGATCTTTTTGTCAGAGCAAAGGCCAAATATTCCTCATAAATCAGAAAAAAATAGGCATTTTTTTCTTCTGTACTTTAGATCTACCCTGATTGAGTAGCAAAAGTTTTTCACATATCAATTTTTTTTTAAATTGCCAAAGCATCTAGGGTTTTCATCCGCACCACTTAATCTGGGGTTGAAAGCTCTGGAATTAGGTTTTTGCCCTTTGGGGAATATAGCAGTCATTATCTTGACTCAATGATCTCAAAGATACAAGTTTTACATTATCAGGTGATTTTTTCTGTGTTGGGTTCTTGTTTTCAACACCCTGCATGCTAGCCCAGTCATTGAATTCATTTTGTGCATAGATTACACCAGTACAAATTACACTCAAGGAAAGTCTAGATCAACTGCAACACTGAGCAAGACTACGTCAAGGGAAGTAATGGAATCTGAAACCATGCCAATTGAAGAGGAGCGAATACCAGAGTGAAGAAGCCACAATTTGACAATCTAAATAGCTCGGTCTCAGATCTGAAAAACCAGAAGGCACAGATCAGTAGCAACCTACAACAGTTGCTGGATTCAAACAGTCAACCAAGGGACAAAAGGAAGTGGGATACAAGGAACATGAAGTTTTTGCTGGAGGGGTATTCCTCACAGTGAGATTGTCACAGCAAAGAACCAACTTAAGGTAGTATACATAAAATCTCTCCCAATTTGATATGTGCAAGTTTAATGGTTCCCTTCTCACATGGGTGTCCCAAATAAAGCAATTTGAAATCTACAATATGCCTCGATTCCAATGGGTACATATTGCTAGTCTTTATCTGGAACCTAAACAATTTATTTGTTTGAACTGGCTCCAAGAACATCGTAGGAGAATCACATGATCTTTATTCAAAACAGAATTGGTCAATCATTACAATAACTCCGATATGAGCAATTCCTTTATTCAATTTACCAAGCTTTGGCAGACAGGAGCAGTTGGCAACAACATTTAGCAAGTTTTGACATTGAGCTTGCAGGGTAAAGAATCTTCCAAAGGACCAAAACCTAGATCTGTTTGTGAGGTGTCTAGTGGAAGTAATTTAGCATGAGGTAAAGCTCTTTGAGCCTAACGATATAACTCATACTATGATTAAAGTTTGCAGAATATGGGATAAATAGCTAGCAATTAAGAAACAGCCATTACGAGCTTTAAGAAACATGGCACTTCGGCATCCTACATTCCACCACCAATTAGATTGGCACCTCAACAAATAGAAGAAAAGAGAGCACAGGTTTAATGCTTTAACTGTGATGAGAAATATAGTAGAGAGCAGAAACATGCAAAAAATAAGTTATTATGCATTGAGGGAGCAGTGGATAGAATGAGAAGCAAGACTCAAAGCTGGCCAATGAACAAGAGGAGTCATCAATAGAAAAACCAATCATTTCTTGCCATGCTCTATCAGGTATCACTACGCCATAAGCACTGAAGGTGAAAGGATTTTTGAAAAAGCAGATTCCCAATATTAATTGATTCTGGTAGCACCCATAGCTTCATCAACAGCAAGTTAGCAGCCCATCTAAATTGCTTCATTTACCCAACACCAGAGTTCTAAGCTATGATAGCCCAGGGGTAGAGTAGTTCAGGAAAATACCAAAATCAAGATAGACATGAGCAATTACAAGCTGGAGAGCACCATGCTTTCCATTTCAAAGGATGGCACTGATATAGTGCTAGATGTTTAGCCGCTCACTATTTCGGGTGTTACTGAATTGAACTTATAAGAACTTTTATTACAGTTTCAGTTGGACGTAACATAGGGCTTTGAGGAGTGCAGGAAAAAGCCCCACAAACACTTAGCTCTTATCAAATTAGCTTGATTGTATTTGTTAGAGGTCCATGCTACAGAACTCATTCCTGGGTAACAACCACACAACATAAAGCCCTACTGCTACCCATATGTATAAAAAAAGGAGATGGAAAAGATGGTCAGCAAAATGCAAAAGGCAGGGATTATTTAGCATACCCAAAATGAATATACATCTCCAATGGTGATCATCCATTAGAAGGATGACAATTTGCACATGTGCCTAAACTATCATTGTCATTGATGATTTTCTTGATGAATTAAATAGCAATATTTTCTTTACCAAATTAGATCTCAGATCTGATTATCACCAAATCAGAATTATAGTAAACATCCCAAAGAACACCTTCGTACATGTGGGGACCACTGTGAATTTTGTCTTACAAATGCCTGTTCCACATTTCTCAGTCTGATGAATTCAATATTCAAACCATTTCTGCATAAATTTGTGTTAATTTTCTTTGATGATATACTCATTTACAGCAAATCTGGGGAGGAGCATCTTCAACATGTGGATAGAATACTTCAGTTATTGAAACAACATCAACTCTTTGCCAAACCCTCAAAATGCTCATTTGTTGTACATTAAGTGGAATACTTGCATCATACAGTGTCACAAAAAGAAGTTGATCTTTAAACTAGGATAGATATTCCATACACTAGTCATCAACTTACAGATTTAAGAGCCTTAAAAATTGAGCTAATGAACTAGGAGAAAGAGACAGTAAGAGAGAATCAAACACCATAAAAGTGAGACAAGGATATCCTGGAGAAACCCCTTGTGGGTGCAAAAGACTCTGCAAAATGTGAGTATACACCCACTTAAGTACTCCAATGGCAATTACAACTGATCTTCAGCTCTTAGGCTATCACAAGATTTCTCAAAACAAGAGTTTGCAACAGTACTCCAAATTCGACTTTTAGACTCCCTTAATGCTGAATTTGAGCTTATAATCAATTTATATAGAGTTCAACGGCCATAAAAAACCCCGGAAGTCAAAAGAAATGAAGAAATTGAAGATGCAATAGACAACTAAAACTAGAACGTCATTGGATGAAATTACCATTTTGGACAGATCAGTGAAAGCATTGTTGTCACTTCCATGATGAATTCACCACTTTGTCAACCTTCTTTGATCTAATTCTTTGGGGAGTCATAACTTTTGCATATTTTTTGAAATTGCACACCTTTTTGAGAGAAATCCAAATATGCAAATCATATTCCACTTTTGATGCCAACTAAGTATTGGTTTTGCCCTTGAAACACAACTACATTTATAAGGCCGATGGTGACTAGAACCAATATAACAATGAGGCTGATGGTGACTAGAACCAATATAACAATGACATTCTCCCTGCCAAAGACTATTTCAAGATGTCTCATACCATCCCAAACCTTCTCTAGCACCAAATAAGTAGCCGATTTTCACAAAACATGCCATTAAGTACAAACTATAAAACTGGATCCTTTATAGATCAGGGGTAAAGATGGAACCCACTAAGATCAAGGCCATGTTGGACTGGGAAACTCCCACAACACTCAAGGATCTAAGAGGATTTTTATGTAGTACAGAACAATACAGAAGACTTGTCAAGAACTATAAGAAAATTATATAGATTTCAAAATAGTTGCCCCTCTTACAGAACCGTTGAAGAAAGATGCCTTCTTCTTGAAATATGATGCCACACAAGCATTTGAACAACTCAAGCAAGCTATGTGTAGCACTCCAGTTTTAACTACACCATATTTTATGAAGACATTCGTAGTGTGGAATGCGACACTTTAGGGCATAGTATTGGGGTAGTTTTGATGCAAGAAAGGCACTTTATAGCATTTGAGAGCAAGCAACTCAAGAAGAATCTAACCCAACCCATATATGAAATAGTAAAATTGGCTATCCTACATTATTATTTGATGGGGGCACACTTTAAGGTCAAGACAGATCATGACAGCCTCAAGTTTTTTTCGAAGCTAAGACTATCTTCATAAGAGCAGCAAAAATGCGTCACTAAGATGCTTGGATATGACTTTCAGATTATTTATAAGAAAACGAAAGAGAATGTTGTAGTTGATGCACTATCTCAAGCATCTATTTGTGCCATTTTAGTACTTCAAGCAAACTGGGTGAATGAACCTAGGAGGGAATGGCAGCAAGATCAAGCGATGTCACAGCTCATTCAACATTTGCAACAACATCCTAGTGCATGTGAGAAATTTGTTTGGAGAGGAGGTGTCTTATAATAAAAGATCAGCTTTTTCTTTGCAAAAATTCACTCATCAGAAATAAAGTTCAAGGGGAGCTACATTCATCTCCAGAGGGTGGACAATTGAGTTTTTTGAAAACCTATCATCATGTCAAACATGACTTCTTTTGAGAGGGTTTAGGCTATGTACACTTTTTGTAGCAGAATTACTAGTCTACCAACAGAACAAGGGGTAGACAGTCAAATCTCCAAGCCTTCTCCAACCATTATCCACTCCAACATAGCATGGGAAGAGATTTCCATAGACTTCACCACAGGGTTACCGAACTCAAATGGAAAGAAGCATAGTTTGTAGTGGACAAGTACACCGAATATGCTCATTTATGTACTTTATCCCATCCCTTCATGGCTAGCACAGTAGCAGAGGTAATTATTGACATGGTTCAGAAGCTGCGTGATATTCTAATAATCATACTAAGTGATCTTGATCCCTATACTTGTAAATTTTGGACTGAACTATTCTCTTATGTGGGTACTCAATTTGCCTGTAACTCTTCTGACCACCCTCAATTGGATGGACATACAGAGGTGGTTAATAAGTGCACTGCTTTGCATCAGATAAGCAATTGCAATGGGCTCAATTGCTACCACTGGCAGAAAGGTGGTATAATACTTCTGTCAATACTACAATCAAGATGTTACCATTCCTAACATTCTATGGCTATCACACACCAATTCTCATGTCTTCATTACAAGTCCAGCCCCAAGCTCTGAGTAAAGGAACATATTCAGCATGAACAAGAGGTTCTTTCAGCTCCTAAACAAAATTAGACATCGTACAAGGCAAACAGCTAGCAGATCAACATAGAAGTGAAAAGACTTTTAGAATAGGAGAATGGCATTGCTCAAGCTATAGCCATACAAGCAAATATCTCTCAAGCAGCAAAAGAAGGACAGCAAACTTGCACCCAAACATTATGATCCATTTAAGATATCACTGCACATTTGAAGTGTAGCATATAAACTGGAGTTCCCCACATCCTTCGGATTACATCCAGCTTTCCATATATCAAGTTGGCAGAAGATCATTAGAGGCATACTCGCACTTGAAACAGAGTTTCCAAGGAAGAATCAATTTGGAATCAAAGGCTACCATTCAGATAAGGAGCAGAGGGCTACAGAGTAGAAATATCTCAGAATATCTCAACAGCTACAAGAATTTTCCATATGGAAAGCCTACCTGGGAAGATGAATGATTCATACAGAATTACCCACAGCTACAAATAAAGAACAACACTTCTTTGAAGAAAAAGGTATGTTATACCCTTAACCGTTTAGATGTATTGGGATATGTGATGGCCAACTAGTGTACACATTATCCTATCTTAAAATTTTGTTGGTTCCTAGATATATCTCCCTGGGAATGCATCTCTTCCACTTTTCCACCATTTTCTAAAAGGGGGGCGTCCTAGGGATGGGGGAAACATACAAGTTCATCATCACCAAATCCAATCACAAAGATGTTCAATGTGCAAGCAAGGGAGGTTGCAGCTGAAGTCATTGCCAATTTCTATTCTGGTAAAGGCATTCATTTCCATTTTGCTCAATCTCCTTTGTACAAGAATATGCTCCACAAGGTAAACAAAGTAGGTCTTGGTTACGTGGTTCCTTGCAAGTGTAGATTGAGAACCACTCTCTTGGAAAAAAAGATATTCCAAGGTTAACATGTTGATGGAGGAGAAGAGGGCAAAATGGATAACACGTGGTTGTAGCATTATCATAGATGGGTGGATGGATATTAGACACCATCCACTCGTCAACATCTTAGTTTCATGCATTGGACCTTACTTCTTGAAGGCAATTGATTACTCAAGAAAACACAATGATTATGGGTTTCAATTTCAAATCTTAAGAGAGGCCATTAAAGAGGTCAGTACTCAAAAAGTAGTGCAGGTGATTACTAATGCAACATATGTTTGTAGGGCAATAGGTAGATATTCAATCTGCATACAAGCGCATATATTGGACCCCTTGTGTGCATATTATGAACAGTGCACTCAAAAACATTAGAAAGATAAAGTGGTTGAAACAAGTGGTGGTGGATGCAAGGGAGGTGCAAATATTCATTTGCAACCACCACACAAATGAAATCTTCCGAGGGTCATAAATGAAATGCCCCCCTAGGGCCAGCCCAAGTTGGGCCCAACCCCACCGGGCCCCCCCTTCAAGGAGGGCCCTTCGGGACCGACCTATTCGCCTTTTCGTGGGAGATATAGTGAAGGGAGGACCCTTTGTGCAGGACCAGCCTTATTAAAATCGTTTTGAACCTTTGCAAAAGAAAGAATTCCTCAAATGGGTAGAGACTCAATTTGCTTCCTATTTCATTCTACTTGGCAGGATGCTTGAATTGCAAGAGCCATTGCAACTTATGATTATGACACAAAAATTGGAACAAGTGGAAGGAGTCAAAGACTCGACAAGTGAAGAGAGTGAAGCAAATTGTGACCAATGATACTTTTTGGTCGAATGTGAAATAGATCACATCTTTTATACAACTTGTTTTCATAGTCTTCAAATTTGGGAATTTTCATAATCCTAGTCTTGGAGAGATTTATGAGTACATTGATGGCATGCTTGGCCAAATGGCTACCATTCATAAGACAGACCCCACCCTACAATTGTATAATGAGCATATTAATCCAATCATCCAGAAAAAGTAGGAGAAGTTGAATGTCCCTCTAGACATAGTTGCATACGCTTTGAATCCAAAATGATATGTGGAAAGACCTTGTAGAATTCTTCCCTTTTACAACCACTAGGTGAAGAATGGCCTCATTGAGGCCTTCAAAAAATGTATACTCCAGAGTCCTAGACGATGATTCACTAATCAGTGTTGAGCGGATCAAGTTTACAAAACTAGATGGCTACAAGACTTTGGCAAAGATTGATGAGCACAGTTTAGAACAAGCCAAGTCAATTAGTTGGTGGACAATCTATGTACCTCGAAGACCATCACACAAATTTTCCATTCACATTCTCACAAATATCTAATTCCTCTATTTCTAAGAGGAATCATTCAACATACAACTTTGTTCACCCTCTAAATAGGAATAAACTTACCTTTATGAGAGTGGAAAACTTGTTGCGGTGCATAATGCCTTGTGTCTAATAGATCACAAGACACCTAAGTATAGGCAAAGCCCAATGCAATGGTGAGATGTAAACAAGGAGCCACAAAAACTTGATGACAACCATGATGTGCAAATGGGATTTGATGATACAATTCCACTTCCTTCCAACAATTCCAATGATAAGGAGTTTCCTAGATATACATTTGAAGATTATGATTTCTCTGATTTTTGAGCTTGTTGCTCAATAGAAAAAAGCTATAGACATCCTTTTTGGCGATTTAATTTGTCATTGTGATGCTTGTCCCTTGTAGACTGAGACTCTAGTTGGTACTTTGAACTCAAGCTTATTAGTTATTTGAATATTCAATTTGTAATGAATTCCAAGTTTCAGCTATTGTGATCATTGGTTTTCTTATTACATTTTGTCATTTTGATGTATGATTTGATAATTGGGCCTTAGCATTGTTTACTTATCAATTTGAATTATTATTGATAAATTGTTGTATTGTGTTCTAAATTATATTACTTGTATTTAATTTTGTACATTTTGTGTAAATAATAGTATATATTAATATGTACTATGTTACCGTTTCATAGCCTCCCAATCCAGGTTATGGGTCTAGTCTGGCCCAAGTCCGAGGTTCAAGTCCAATCTAGCCTGGGTCCAAACAAGGTCCAACCCACAGCCTGGGGGTCTGGCCCTAATGGACTCGGGGAGAACCCAAGGCGTATTTGAACTTTTTTCTGACATTTTAAATTTTTTTCTTGCTTTTGTTTGACATAAAAATATTAGATAAAGCCCACCAACCCTAAAATTATGTTCGCCATGAAGGTTTGTGTGGCTTTGAAGGTCTTAATTTGGGTCTTATTGTGAATGCAAAATGATGTGCACCATGAAAGTTGTGTGGTTTTTGAGATCTTAATTTGGGCTTGGTGGCAAGGACTCCACCCCTCGACCCTACCCTGTATCAGGACAGGGAGCGCAACAGGGATGCCGCCCCTCAACCCCACTAGGGGCACTGCCCCTCAACCCCATTTGGGGCATCGCCCCCAAACTCCCATTGAGTTCATTTGATTTGCCATGTACTCTCCAAGTCCAAGTTTCCATGTTTGCCTACAAGTCTTCATCTATAATATTGTCATCCAATTGGACAATCTTCCCTAATGCTTACCTGCAAGGAGAAATGCAGCATTGTAGTTACTTTTAATATATAATATATCATGACATTTGAGTTTAACTAATCGACATTCTAATGTTCTTTATTTTAATGGTGGTTTTGTTTATTATACAATATATGATGCTATGTGTGGTATTTTTATCTTAATTACTGCTGCAAATATGTACATATTTCTGATTTTTATATGTTTTTGTATTAACGAACCCAAACCCAAAAAAAAATTTGCCCAAACCCATGAACCGAACCGTCAAACCCGAACCCCAACCCGAACCAGTAACTTAGATATATATAATAATTTTATATGTATTAATATGTATATAGCCATGCCCCCATTGTCCTGAAAATTTTGGAAAACTTTGCCATTCCTGGAAACCTGTCCCCGCATCCCCTCATCCTCCATCCTCCATCCCAGAAACTTAAAGAAAAATTGTTAATTTTAGGGTTGGTTGGCCTCATTAAGATTCGGAAATAAATATTGCACAATGATATTATATATCAGAGGTGGTCAATAGTTGTTGATCAACATATTATGAATTATGTTCTTATCACATAAGTGTGAATATATGGTGATTGGACTCTTTTTTCATCATTTCAGACAACTAGGTTCATGGGTGCACGCTTCTTGCCACCATTGTATTCTGAATATTTTTATAAGTCCTATCTTGTTTTAAGGATCTTAAGCATAGTTGGCATACTTGCCAGGTACACATAAGGAAAAACCAGGGCCTAATAATTGTAGAAAATCAGGACACAGGTTAAACACAATTTTCATGTATCTGTTGTTCAAAATGCCTCTGTAATACGAGTTGGAGACTACTGCCATCCAAATTTTACCCAGTTGCACAAATTTGTGACCTTTGCTGGTGTTTTAAACCCTACTGGCACAGTTTTCATTATAGTAGCAAAAATCTTTTGGGGAAAAAATCAGTAAACCTAAAGTATTAAAAAAGTTTCAAAAAATTGGAATTTAATTGAGAAAATTTTAGGTTTAAAAAATGAAGAAAAAAGGAGAAAAATCTGCTGTTTTTTAAATTTAAAGGCTTTTCAATATCATGGAGATATGGAGGGCAAATAAAATTGAGGGTTTAACCCATGAATTGTGGAATATAGAATTTTGTCATTAATGTTCATACCTGATTACATTACATTGCACAAAAGCTAGACATAGTGTCAAATCACTGTTATATTTTAATAATAAATCTTTACGCGATTAATGCATGCAATGCCGAAAATTTCTTTAAGGAAATATTGTAACTAAGCATACTGGAATAGGCCTACTGCTTCATCAAATCACTACTCTGTTCTAATACAGCTTCATTCACAAATTTATTCAATGCTGAAATGATGGAGAAACTCCTAGCTTGATTAGATCAAGGTCTCTTTGTCAGTTTTGGTAGTCCATCCAGTTTTATTTGCACAATTCATTCTTTTGCCTCAGATACAGTCATTGATCAGATCTATTCTCCAGATGTTCACTAATAATTCTGACAAATCAGGGAGACACATAGCTTGATCAGGGCAAGAACAACTTATTAGAAGTTTAGTTTTCATTGCATTAATTGTATCATGAATCATCTTATGTCCAGGCTTTCATCATGTCAGCATTCAACACTTACAAGTTATATCATAAATGTATTAATGCATGGATGCATGAATTTCTGGTTTGAGGGACTTCCTAAAAGTTGGCTACATCCAGAAGGTCCCTTTGTAAGTTGGCTAGCCATTTGAGCTTGGTTTGCCCAGGTCATTCTCTTGTCCAAGACACCATATTGTCTGATCTATTCTCCCATATTTTCTGTAACACTGCTGACATAATGTGAAGGCACATAGCTTGATCAGGCTGAGAAGAACTCGTAAGAAATTGGGTTTTCATTGCATACATTTATCATCTTCTGCCTAGGCCGTTGTCATGTCATCACTCAACACTTTTGTCAAAAATGTAAGGATACAATGATGCATTGATATATTTATTTTTTATTTATGGCTCTAAAATGAATGTGTTTGTTATTATTTAATGAATGATTTTATCATAAAAGTCTGCCTGCCCGAATGCATGTGTACAATATACATGTAAATATGTATGAATTGCTACATTTTCTCAGTTAAAGGTTTGTGAATATGTGTTTGACTACACATATATAATGAAACTTACAATTAAGTCCCTTTACCATCTAAGGTTTGAGAGTATGCTTTTGTTTACATATGTATAATGAAAATTATTGTGGAATCTCTTCTCAGTCTGCAGTGTATTTGTCCATTTTGGAGAAAGAAAAAGATGAATACCGATTTCAATATAATTGTTGAAAATAAGCCACATCCGAACAAAAGATGGGCTGATCCTATAGGGGCCAGTAGCTCAATGGTAGAGCACTCCAGCAGCAAATGGAAGGTCCTAGATTTGAATCCTAGCTGGTCCATGAAAAGCTCAACATGGTATCAGAGCTTGGTCGTTGTAGGTGAAATTGTGAAAGGAAGAATGGTAGTTACAAACCATTGAAAATGTAGAAGAATGAAAAACAAGATATTTCAAGTGGTGTAAGGTACAAAAGATTCATTTTTAAGAGCTTGAAGGTCATTTACATAGTCCTATTAAAAATGTTTGACAGAATTTGAACCTCTCTAAGGTAGATTAGAAGTTGTAAGGTGGATATTTATTGTGAGAGTTTGAAGTGCATTCCAATGTGCCTGACACCCTTCTTTAGCAACCAAGCCCAAATTGTGAAACACAAAAGAAGAGCACGACTTGTACAAAAGTGTCATGCATATATCTATTGTCATATATTAGTGGAGCAAGTGTGGTCCCATCTAACTTATGTGTGCACTATATAGATTTTATTGTTAGCTTTTTCTTCTGAGGAGTAAGGACATGAGGGCAATTCTCATTGTAGAGGAGACAAAGACATGAATTCAATCGTTGCCATAGTTCTATGCTGTATCAATTGTTGCCAACATGAAAGATCTATGTACCTATAGTCAAGAAGAAAGGTTTTCTTACCATTCAGCCTGTAATATTTCCCTATCATCTATGATTGTTTTAGTCAGGTATGTTAGTTATCGAAGCCATTATTTAAAATATTTTGGGCATATCTCTCTAAATTTCAAAACAAATGTTCTATGTTCCCTTTGAGAAAGAATTAATGGTGTCATAAAAGAAGAAAGAGGGTGATAATTTTAAAAGGTAGCATTTTATTTTTATTTTTTAGGAAAAAGAAAAATAAGTTAAGAAAAAGCCACTTTTTCCAATGGGAAAGATTGGTAAAAGAGTGAAGAAAGAAAATAAAATTTTGATGTGTGAAAAAGATATTTTGGAAGAACTGTTGAAAGTTAAAATGAAAAACTAAAAAAACTAGAAAAAAAGTTGAAGCGGTTTGATAAACAATCTGAAATCCTTACAAAAGAAAATAGTTTTCAAAAGGAAAATATCAAAATTAAAAGAAGAAAACAATATGTTAATTCATTTACTTGAAGCATACCTAAGGGAAAATATGTGTCTAAGGTGTAAGCCTGCACTATGTATTGTCTCATGTGATACAAATGATTTGTGTTATTCATTTGATGAATCATTTGATATATGTGATATAGCTAAAGATAAAGAGTGTAAGGTTGGAGATAACAATGTTTTTGAATTTACAAATATTGCTAGTTATGATGATGATAATAAAAAGGAATGTTTGGCAAAAAAATGTTGATTTTAAGATTGTGAAAAGAATGGGTTATAATGGAAAAGATTTGAGAAAACATGGGCAAGGAATTAGAGAGCCCATTGAACCAAGTGTGAGTCTAAAGAATGAAAGCCTTGAATATATTAAAAGTATGGAAAATACAAATGATGTTACTAGTAATATAGTTACAAACAAGTCAATTTAAGAAATGCATTGTCCCCAATGTTCTCATTGTAATAGGCAACGCCATTAAAAGGTAACATGTTAGGATATTCATCCTTGTACTATTTGTGGATTGAAGAATCATCCTGCAAAATTGTGTTGGAATAGAAAGTGGAAGTAACAACCTATGAGAGATTGTACACACATGAATTGTGGACGGATTGATTTGCCTATCAGCAAAAGGTCACAGATATGTTCAAAATGTTGTACAAGCATAAATATTCTCACATCAAAAAAATAGCAATCAAGCAAGACTTGAATGTTTGAGTTGGGTGATTAACAATTGTTTGCTATAACTCTAAATGTCTTTCTATATGTTATTACTTATTAGTGAAGCAAACATATTAATACCAAGTATCATTTCATCAAGAGAACTAGTGAAAATGGAGAAATCTACTTGGAGTTTAGTAGATCAGAAGATCAGTTGGTACATGTATCCACAAAGGCATTAGCAAAGGAGAAATTTGAACATCTAAGAAAGAATTTGGGATGCTGAAGCAGCTAGTGGTAAAAATTAAGGGGGATATTGGAATAAACTATTAATTTTTTCCATCAACCATTAAATAATTGCCAACAAAATTAAACAAAGAGGGTAAACACATTGAATTGTTCGGAGTCTTTAACTTACTAGACAGGACCACATTTTAAATCTATAAAGTTGTAAGAATTTGAAAAGACTGGATTTTGGGGTATGGGAGAGCTTGAAATATTAACCATGCATATTAATTTGGGCTCAACCTTGAGGAACTATGAAGATTTGAAGAAAACCACTACTAGTAATAAAAAATAATTACATGTAGTATATATTATTAAAAAGAAAAACAACTCATTGGCTACACCTCCTATTTTCACAACTTGACCATTTTAGTCAGCCTTGTCTCCATTTAAATTATCAAATTTTCTCCTTTCTTTCCACAAGAAAATTTTATTATAGCATTAAAGCCATGCAAGGGTAGATATCATCCTAAGAACCATATAATTTAATCTAGAGACTTTTAACCGCTATAAGCCCACTTGAATTGTATCCATGTAGAGGTGTAACATTTGTTGTTCGAGAACTTATATATATGAAAAAAGTAGCGTTTATTACAAATATCTTTTCTATAGCTAAAAATTTGTGCAGAGATCATTGTTAAATCTAAAAAGTTGTAGCATTGATCACAGAGATCATTAATAAATCTAAAAAGTTATAGCATTGATTGCAGAAACCATTACTAAAATTAAAAATTTATAGCATTGATCGTAACAATTGTTGCTAAATCTAAATAAAAAATTGTAGCATTGATCTCAAAAATCATTGTTGAATCTAAAAAGTTGTAGCGTTGATTGCAGAGATTGTTGCTTAATCTAAAAAGTTGTAGCATTGATCGCAGAGATTATTGCTAAATCTAAAAAGCTGTAGCGTTGATTGCAAAGATCATTGCTAAATCTATGAAGGATTTGATCACAAAGATCATTGCAAATGACTTCATCTCCTTTATTGATAAAACAATGAAAGACATCTGATTATGGATAGTGATGAAAAATGGTAATCAAGGGTGTTCAAAACAAGGATAAGTTTGTATACATTTGCGAAGGCATTAGTGTTAAATACTCTTTTGTACATGGGTAGCTAATAAACCTATTTG